>JANAVB010029220.1:4125819-4128969 GCA_029216955.1 Iris pallida
AACTACAAGTCATGACTAGTGGAAAATAATCCACCAATAAATGTATGAATGAACTACTAAAAGAGTACAACTGAACCAGAAAAGAAATAGATAGCCACTAGCAGAAATCACCTAAGAACTCAAGAAACTTACGAGGCTCAACATTGAAGTCCTCGTCAGCAAAAGTCTCCAATCTCCGTAGTCCGTCGGTACCTGTGCTCGTCCCAATCTGGAAAAGGTGCCAGGTCCTCAGAGGGACGTAACAAGTACACAAGAAATCGACATGCATGATAGTACAGGACAGTATATAAATAACTAGAACAAAATATAACATAACATCTCCCCAACCAAACAAGGACATGATATATCATGCAACATACGACAGGTAAACTAACCATCTATGTGTAAAATGCACTCGAGACATCTCTAGTGGCACATGAGAGGGGAGAAGAAGAAGAAACGGCCACCAAGCGTTCTACGGTTTGAGAAACGAGAGGCTACGAGCATCCAGCGTCCATTGGAAACAGAAATTCTCATACACCAGTAGTAGACTCTCCCCACCCAATGTATATCCGTACCGTATACGCGGTACAAATAATATGCAAGACGTCATAGTATATATAAGTAGACCTGTACCAACCACTAGACCAGACGCGAACTCACGTGCCAATGATCAGTCGACACACAAATCCATGCTCTCAACTCACTCATATAGTGATCGTGTATGATACGGTGTCCGGCTAGAAGGTACCACATACCTTCACAATACACGGGATAAGTCCACTACTACTAGACGCGTGCACACAACTGAGAAGTAACTAGGTAACATAAACTAACTGCAAAAATATACAATCAAGCAAGGTGTACTTGCCTGTGTCCAGCAACTGAGTATCTGGGTCCAAAGTAGAGTCCGAGTCCCGAGAAGCAAATAATCCTAAACAAAATTTATCTCTAATTAATTACTAATTAAACAATTTAAACAATTCATTTAATTGCTAAGTAATCTATAATTTAAATTAATCTAGTACTACTAGCTAACTAGTATCAAATTTTTTATGAATAATAATTATACAATAATAAGTAGGTAACCATACTTATTATCATACCATTTATATTCTGAAATTTATTTACAACTAAATATTTAATAATTAATTAACTAATTAATGATAATCAATTAACCAACCATTTTAATACACACATGAATACACAATTCCTAATAATACTAACTTAAATAGTAAAAATCCTTAAAAATCATTTTTAGTCTATTTTAATAATAAACTAAATAATATCAGAATAATAAATATATATTATATATATATTTTACAGAAAATAATTATTACCATTAAACTATTTATTAATAACTAGTTGAATAATAACAATAAGTACTTACTAATTCTAAATAAATCCAAATAAATCACCACCAACCTTAAATTTAATCATTAAAACTAAATTCACAGTAGTAACACAAAATTAATAATTATTTAAATCAATAAATAATTATTACACAATTGATTACATAAACCTAAACATGATTCTCAAAATTACTTTTAAGTCTTAAAAATTCGTAAATATATCTAAAATACATAAAATAAATTCCTAATTACCATATTTACACATTCTAACAGAATCATATCACTTCACAAAATTTACAATATTTATATAATTAATAACAATTAATTATATAATATATTCAACTTATGTAATAAATCTAGAAATTACTCAACTAAATCCAAATAATTATAAATAATAATAAATAAATATTGGAATTATTTTTCTACAGAATAACATGCTATTACAAACATTTTCTATTCAATAAGTATTATTTATTTACTAACCAAATAAATAAGATAAATTGAAAATAATATTTAATATTCAATTTGATTAATACAAAACTTCCAAGATAAATCTAAATATAATATTTTAAACACCAATCAAATTCTGGAAAAATTTCCATAACTTATTTTATAATTAAATCTATATTTTCCATATAAGTTATATTATTTAATTATTTATTAATTAAATAATAAGCATCAAAATGGAATTAATTAAACAGTGTAAATTCGTTGTTTTTCACATAAAATAATTATAAATTAAATTATAAAAATTTTGGAAATATTATTTTAAAATACTATATTAATTATACAAACTGTTTCATGTACAAAGTTTTCTCTAATTCGTAATCAAAATGTTACATAAAAATTAAAACAGAAAACACATTTAATTAATTACTAACATTGAAACTTCATAATTAAATATAAATAAATATCAATAATTAATATTAAATCACACGAAAATTAGGGTAGAACCCCTACATATTTACCAATGATTTTCTACATTTAGATCTAATTAATCATCAATCTATTATCACACAACATCCTTACAATAATCTGAATATTCAGATTTATTATTAAAACTTGGGTTTAAAGCATGCAAAGAGTTTAATCCACGTGACAGCGCCACGGGGGGTCGGGGTTACCTTGCCACGCCGCAGGGGGTGGCTCGCCGACGAGGGGGGGTTGCGCCGACGGGGGGGCCGCCGGATGCTACACGCGGGCGCGGGAAATGCCGTGTCTCGTCGTCGACGCGGGCTCCGGGTGAGGGGGAAGGAGATAGACAGAGAGAGAGAGAGGAGAGAGAGAGAGAGGGATAGGGTGGCGGTGATGAAGGGGGGCTGGTGGTTTGTGTGAGGCAAGTTTAGGTTAGGTTGAGAGTAGATGCATATATATATGCATGAAGAGATCCCAAATGAATAGGACCATACTGGGCTGGGCCTAAGTTAGGGTTAAACTTAAGGAATGGGTTTGGTTGCTAGGAATTTTAACACCACATCTATATATATAGATATATATATAATCTAAAAATAAAACCAATTGATAATACCCTATATATTTTAATTATTGATATAAATATAATCTATAATAAATCTATATGAAACTTGGTTAGAGTTTATAAATAATTTAATAATTACTGTAACAACATTTTTTAACAAATACAATATTTAGTAATCTTGCATCTATATATATATATTTACAATATAATTAACCTGATTAGAAGTAATTAATTAATTATTTAAATATAGATTAACAAGCTATTCTTCAAAAAAAAATAAAAAAAATAATTTTAAAAATTTCCTAAAATTCAGGGGGTTTACAATCTACCCAACTTAAAGAA
>JANAVB010029220.1:4162405-4164905 GCA_029216955.1 Iris pallida
TATTGACCGATCACGTACCTGCTATAGTTTTAAACATTATATAACATCTGTCTCTATGACATATGTGTCCTTGCCATGATAGATTGTGTGATGCCATGTTTCCAGTTATTTCTCTTATGTTCATTTCCATGTTTCATATGCTAGTTTGTTAGATTCAGTACTTGCTCCCGTCCTGACAGGAAAGTTGTAGGTATCCTTACTGAGGAGGAGTTACTCTGCGACACATATTATGGAGATACTGCTGAGGACCCGGCTTTGCCATACGAGGATGTTCCTGCGGGAAGACTCGTCTAGTTTGCATAGCTGCTTGGGATACTTAGTGTAGTCATGTATTAGGCTACATATTTTGTAACTGGACATGTATCCAGTTTTACATTTCAGATCACTTATACTTTGGACTTATTTCTATATGAGACGACTTTTGTGTTGGAGCATTTATGACTTTATTCACTTATAGAACTGTTAGCATTTAGTCTTATCCTGTTGTCTTTAGAACAACTGACTACGTTTTTATCTCAAGCGTAGGCTGGACATGACTCGGCCTGGCCCAACAATTTGGATAGGGGTCGTGACAACAGGGCCGGAGATCAGCCTAGAGCCGAACTGTTGTGCGACAGTTGGGGATGTAGCACCGCCACACCCTATCATTAGGGAGTTTATGGAGGTATTCCCAGAGGATCTTCCAGGACTTTTGCCTGACAGAGATGTGGAGTTCACTATAGATTTAGTACCGGGTTCATCACCAGTATCCCGGGCTTGCTATAGAGTGAACCCCAATGAGGCCGTAGAGATGAAAGAGCAGATTGATGACCTGTTGAAAAAGGGTTTCATTCGATCTAGTGCTTCTCCATGGGGAGCGCCAGTGCTCTTTGTACCTAAGAAGGATGGTACAGTTCGGTTGTGTATTGACTACCGGGCCCTGAATGCCATCACCATAAGAACAAATATCCTCTGTCCAGGATAGATAATTTGTTCTACCAGTTGAGTGGGGCAAAAGTGTTTTACTGGATAGACTTAAGATCCGGGTACCACCAGGTGAAGGTCAGGGCAACAGACATCCAGAAGACGGCGTTCACACACAAAGTACGGGCAGTACGAGTTTCTGGTGATGCCATTTGGTCTCACAAATGCGCAGCTGTCTTTATAAATTTGATGAATAAGACATTCCACTAGTATCTGGATAAGTTCGTCGTAGTATTCATCGACGACATCCTGATATACTCGAAGATGCCGGAGGAGCATGCAGAGCACTTGCGGACAGTTTTGGGATTCTGAGGCGGGAGAGATTGTTTGCCAAATTATCGAAGTACGAGTTCTTTTTAGACCGAGTGGAGTTTCTCGACCATATAGTTACTGGAGAGGGAATCTCGGTGAATCTCGGTGGAAGGCTCCGACGTCAGTTCAGAGATCAGGAGCTTTCTGGGTTTAGCCAGCTATATAGGAAGTTCGTTCAGGACTTTGCCAGGATAGCTGAACCCATGATGAAGCTGACGCGGAAGGACATAGAGTACATTTGGTCAGAGGACTGCCAGGCAGCATTTGAGGAGCTGAAGAGGAGGCTAACGACTTCTCCAGTTCTGACTTTACCTTCAGGTTCTGGAGGTTTCACCATATATAGCGATGCTTCTGGAAAGGGGCTAGGATGTGTCTACAACAGCATGGGAAAGTGATTGCTTATGCATCTAGGTAATTGTAGACTCATAAGCAGAATTATCCTACCCATGACCTAGAGTTAGCTACCGTGATCTTTGCACTCAAGTTATGGAAATATTACTTATACGGAGAGCGTGTAGAATCTTTACTGACCACAAAAGCTTGAAGTATGTGTTCACGAGAGAAAGAGCTGAACATGAGGCAAAGACGATGGTTGGAGTTGATGAAAGACTTCGACATCGATTTACAGTATCACCCGGGAAGACAAATGTGGTGGCGGATGCGCTGAGCAGGCATCCGATGGCATGGTATTGATGATAGATCAGCATTTACGGGAAGATCTGGAGAAGCTCGATATCGAGATAGTTCAGCCAGGATCAGTGATACAGATGATGGCGCTTGACATTCAGTCAGGCTTGATGGAGCAGATCAGGGAGGCACAGTCTACAGATGAGAGCCTTCGCAGACTTCGAGCCCAGGCTTTAGCTGGATTGCTGGATGACTTCACTGTAGCAGAGGATGGATCCTTGAGGCATGGCAGCCGATTGTGCGTGCCGAAGGGAGAGCTGGTAGAGGCAGTCTTACAGGAGGCGCACCGATCGAGATATTCTATTCACCCTGGTGCTAACAAGATGTACCGTGACTTGCAGGAACATCTTTGGTGACACGGAATGAAGAGGGATGTATCACGTTTCATCTCGAGATGCTAGTTTGCCAGCAGGTCAAGGCGGAGCACCAGAGGCCAGCTGGTCTGTTGCAGCCATTACCCATTCCGAGTGGAAGTGGGAACACATTACGATGGACTTTGTCTAAGGGCTTCCTCGTTTCCAAGGAGGGAAGGGTGCCA
>JANAVB010029220.1:4169905-4276050 GCA_029216955.1 Iris pallida
CAATCTGTCGCATGTAGAGGTCTGCAAGCTTCTCGGTCGACAACCCAACCTTGAACGGAATAAATGAGCAGACTTTGTCAGTCTGTCCACATCACCCAAATAGCATCCTTGCTACTGGGCATACGCGGTAAACCAGAGACGAAGTCCATGGTGATATGTTCCCACTTCTATTCTGGTATAGGTAAAGGATGGAGTAATCCTGCTGGTCTCTGGCGCTCCGCTTTGACTTGTTGGCACACAAGGATTCTGGAAATAAATTGGCAACCTCTCTCTTCATCCCATACCACCAAACATACTCTCGCAGATCCTTGTACATCTTGGTAGACCCAGGATGAATAGAATACTGCGACTGGTGGGCCTCCTGTATCACCTCTTTTCGCAAATCCTTGGGCACACACAACTGGTTCCTGTGCCTCAGTTATCCATCCTCTGTAATGGTGAAGTCGTCGAGCAATCCTGCCTCTGCCTGGCCTCTGAGACATCGGAGCCTCTCATCAAGAAATGGGCCTCCTTATCTTCTCTAACAGTCCCGACTGTATCTGCATGTGCATCAGCTGCCCTCCTACTCCTGGTAGAACAATCTCGATCCCCAGACTCTCGAGATCCTCTAGAAGATGCCGGTCCATAGTGAGATACATAGCAATAGAATATCGACTGAGAGCATCTGCTACCAATTCGCCTTCCCAGGGTGATACTGCAGATTGATGTCAAATCCTTCATGAGTTCCAGCCATCTGTGTGCTCATATTCAGCTCCTTCTGAGTAAAGACATACTTCAGGCTTTTGTGGTCCGTGAAGATGTCCACTTTCTCTCCATACAAATAGTGCTTCCACAGTTTTAAGGCAAAAATGACTGCTGCAAGCTCCAAGTCATGTGTAGGGTAATTCTTCTCATGAGGCCTCAACTGTCTAGAAGCATAAGCAATAACCCTCTTATTCTGCTCAAGCACACATCCTAAGCCCTTCCTGAAGCATCGCTGTAGATACAATCCTCCGATCCAGATGGCAAAACTAGAACTGGTGCTGTGGTAAGTCTTCTCTTCAATTCTTCAAATGATGACTGGCAGGCGTCGCTCCAGATGAACTCCTCGTCCTTTCGCGTAAGCTTGGTCATCGGCTCTACGATCTTGGCAAAATCTTTTACGAACTTCCTGTAGTATCCTGCTAGACCCAGGAAACTACGAATTCTGCTACTGACTTGGGAGGTGCCCATGCTTCCACTGCTTCAATCTTTTTGGGTTCCACAGAAATCCCCTCTCCAGTCACTACATGCCCTAGGAACTCCACTCTGTCAAAAAAAAACTCACATTTCGAGAGTTTCACGTACAGCTTCTCCTTCCGCAGAATCTCCAATACAATCCACAGGTGCTTCCACATGCTCCTCCTCGGTCTTCGAATAGATCAAAATGTCATCAATGAAGACTACGACAAACTTGTCCAGATACTTGTGAAAAACTTTATTCATCAAGTTCATAAACACTGCTGGGATATTGGTGAGTCCGAGCGGCATCACCAGAAACTCATACTAGCCGTATCGGGTGTTGAAAGCTGTCTTCGAAATATCTTGCTCCCGAACATTCATCTGGTGATATCCCGACCGAAGGTCAATCTTAGAAAAGACCTTCGCTCTACTAAGCTGGTCAAATAGCTCATCAATTCGCGACAAAGGGTATTTATTCTTGATGGTGATGTTATTGAGTGCACGGTAATAAATATACATCCTCATAGTCCCATCCTTCTTGGGCACGAAGAGTACCGGTGCTCCCCAAGGTGAAGCACTGGACCGAATAATACCCTTGCCTTCCAATTCATCAATCTGGGCCTTCAACTCTACAGCTTCCTTTGGGTTGATCTTATAGCAATGCTGGGACTTCGGCGCTGATCCGGGCACTAGGTCGATGGTGAACTCCACGTCGCGATCCGGCGGCAATCCTGGCAACTCCTCAGGGAAGACGTCGAGAAACTCCACGATCAGTGGATGCGACAACTCCTGGTCTTCTGCAACTGCTCCGAAGTAGACTCCCTCTGGCTTCTCTGCAACTCGTCTGCTGATCTCGAACGATGGAACTCCAGGCGGGCTGAAAATTACCTTCCCCTCATGGCAGTCTATTACGACAAACTGATCGCTAATCCAGTTGATGCCGAGGACATTATCAAATTCGGGCAATAGCATCACTAAAAGTCGAGCCCTAATCTTCCTCCCAGCAATAGTGATAGGGCATTCCACCATCTCACTCACTGGCACTACCCCTTCTCCTGTCATAATCCGACAGTTCCTCCTAGTGGGCTTGGGTGTGAAGCCGTGTCTATGCAGAAACTCATATGATACAAAGCTATGTGTGGCTCCAGAATCAAACAATGTAATGGCAGGAAAAGAATATAAAAGGATAGAACCTGTGATCATATCTGGAACTGCCTCATCCTCCTCAACTGCAGCCATGACGTAAGCACGTCCCTGCTGCGGTCCTCCCCTCTGCTGACGCTGTGCAAACTGCTGCTGCTGAGTGGGTAAAGTCGGTCCCCTCTGTGGTACAACTGGTAATGCTCTGGATAGTACAGGTGGTGGTCCTCCAGCTCCTCAGGGTCCTCCTGCTAGTCGAGCTGTAGCCTGAGAGCAGTCCCTCATTTGATGTGCATCTGATCCGTAAAAGAGGCAAAGTCCTAGCCACTTGCGATACTCATCTATATGGTGTCCGGGGCGATGACAAAAGGCACAACTAGTCGCCAAATGCTGTCTCTGATGCTGATGTACAGGAGCTCTGGCTGGACGTGATGCTGCTGTGCCGGCTGCTGTGGCCTCGCTTGAATCTGAGTCTGGACCCTTTTCGCTGGTGCCTGGAAACTGCTACTGCCTATGTCCCGGTCCCTCTTCAGCTTTGGATCTGCCTCCTTCTCTACAGCCTGAGCAATCTTGAGGATGCTCGCATACGTCGTCGCCTGACTAATCGCCACCGCGTATCGCAGCTCCCTGGTGAGACCCTTCTTGAATCTCTAAGCTTTGTCCTTCGGTGCTCTGACTAGGTTCTTCGCGAACATGCTAAGCCTAGTAAACTCTGAAGTGTACTCCTTACGGATTCGATCATCCGTATAGGATAAAAAAGAAACTCCAAATATTTGCTATCTTTTCTTTGAATGAGATCTCAATTCCAGCTACGATTTCATTAGATATCTTACACCTAGAATCCCTATTTTTTCGATCTGGTTCCTCCTACTACTGCAAACCCCGGTTAGATTCAGGCATGATACATTTTTTATTTATTGGGAGAACCCAAGTACTCTCTTGCGGATCCATAAAACAACTCTCAGAAATCTTTTTGCCTTTTGGAAGATACATGAGCGCAACCGTCATAGTCCCCTGCTGCAGCGTCTCGAATTGCATCCTCAGCTCATCCCGCTCCACATCTGGAAAAAACTTCTCCTTGAACAGAGTTTTGAAATCTGTCCAAGAAATTTGGTGCTTCGCCAACTGGGGCTCCTCCCGGTACCAAGCTCTGGCTAAATCGAAGAGTTACATACTAGCCACCTCCACTTTCAGGTCATCCGGGATCCAGTACTATCTTTAAGGTCCTCTCGCATTCTCCAGCCACTCGTCCGACATAAACGATCCCCTCATTGCCCCAAAAATCCATCGGAAAGAGGTTCTGGTAGTCCTTGGCTGTCCCTGGTCTCGGTGCTGCTGGTGCTGTACGTGCTGCTGGAGCTGGTGCTGCCGGCTCTCTGGTCCTGAGTGCGTCGATGATGGTCGCTCTGAACTGTGAGGCCTGCTGACTCTGAGGCTCTCTGAACTGTGCAGCCTGGTGATTCTGGCCCTCCATGAACTGCTGGAACATGGCCATCACCTGGGCGCCATCAAACATCATTGTCGAGGGCAGCGGAGGAAAGATAGGAGGCGGTGGTGGAAGCTGATCTGCTGGAACATCTGGTGCGGGCTGATCCGAACTACGTGTAACTTCGGGCTGATCCGCTGGTCTTCTTCGTAGTGACCATCTTGCAATAGAAAGAAAACTTCGTTGATTGACAAACCCTAAAACCTAATAAACAATATTTTTATAATATCAATGCACCTGATAAACCTGATATACCCTTATTTCCCGATTTTTCCTATACTGTGATCAAGTTTTCCTAGTGTAATCAAGTCCCCCAATAGTATACTAAGACCTAGGTACCATTAGGATTGACCTGTGTGGGCCACCACTAAAAACATGTTACGACCCGTTCCTGAATAATCAGATATGAATCGGACACGCCCAGCCTTCGTCGCTAGACACGACGAAGTAAGCTATACCAATACTAGGGAGACTAACAAGTAATCATAGAAGTAAGATAATGTCACAACATCTATAAACGTATCCCAGAATCAGAGTACAAGTCTAAGTATTTTATTACATTCATCCAGAAAATAGAAAATGTCTGACTAAAGTCTCAAATAGGAAATGACATGAAGGTAAGGTACTAGGCCTCAGCGGCCTCTAGGTCCAACACAGCTCCAGCTGGCTCAGCAAGAATGGCAACGTCACGCCCATAAAAGGTATCGCAAATAGCCTCCATCTCACCTGCAACTTATCCAATCAGGAGCGGAGCAAAGCACAGTTCTAGGTAATGAACAAGACATCATGATATGAAAGTACAAGGAAACATGGTATGTAAAGCACAAGAAGGAACATGGTGTATAAGTACATAAAGAACATGGTATGTAAGAACATGAAAGAACATGGTATCACATGGTATAAGCTCAGAAAACACAGGAACTAAGTACAAGATATATCTCCTGAACATGTGTGCACAATGTTTGAAATATAACTAATTATGTGATCGGCTATGGGTAAGCACATGAAAGTACATGAATGGTATGGCTTAGGACCCGCATGCACGATGCAGGGTCTAAGCTAAACATACCTGAATTGTTTCTTGGATTTGGTCACATAAACAGTATATTCCCCTCCCCAGGTACAAGTCATAAGAACAAGGAACATGAGCACCAGAAAAATATGTCGTGTCGCAGTGTGTCAACAAGGAAGCACATGATATAATAAATGTACAAAACCATAGAATGTACTTGCCTTGCTCCAGGAAAGTACGGGTAGTGAATGGAGCTGGATGTCCTTCTGTATTTAATAATGTGTACAAGTTGGTTATTATTTAAATAAGACATTTAACTAACTAACTATTTTTCTAACCATAACTTGCTAGCCATCAACCTTAGCTAGTTATACATCTATAGCCAAATCTTATATACATATAATTAGTGAGAAAATAATATGCCATAGTTTAGATAAATATTAGAGTCTAGATAGAAAAATATTTACTAACAAAATTAGCCACTTAGTTTATTCTAATTTGAACATACAGGTTATAGGTGATAATCTAAAGTAATATTATATGCTAAATAATATTTAGGCTCAAAACTTTTCTAGGTGATGGCTATGGAAAGATGCTAATTATAGGCTAACCAATTAGTTTAGTAAGAAAATATTTAAATAAGGTAGTACCATTTGCCAAACATAATTTAGCAACATTACATCCACAGATCTTTCTAAGGAATGTACAATATTGTACTAATAAGGATTTGATAAAGTGTTAATCCTTCCTGAAAGAACATGCATCTCAGGTTCAACAGATTGAACCTGGACACTGATATATAAAGTCTCAGCTCATCAACTTACAAGACAATACTATATAAATCACATGTTCAATAGACAATTATTGATATGAGTCTCATGTTCAATAAATGGCATGTGATATTTCAGTCCAGCCAACTAAGCCAGTCCCGGTTAAATACCAATACTAAGAATATATTCCAACACCCAGTATCTTTCAAGGAATGAATAAATAGGATTTGAAAAACTATAACTTTACGGCTACTTAGAACAGTTAGCAACATTACTGATCAGTTCTCTCTTTCAACACGCAGTAAAAATAATATACAAACAAGATCTAACAATTAAACCTATACATCAGCTACGGAAGACTTTTATCAGCTGCAACACTCAGACGAACCAACATCCTGATTGAAATATTCTAGCCCAGATCCACTTTCTATCATCATATACACGAACGGACACGTATTGATTGGCTGGACACGAACATGAAATCTGGACACAGCTAAAGGCCTAGCACCACAAATCACGCTTGAATTCGACCACACTAAATTAATTCAAAATTGTAGTGCAACTGTAATCAAGAGGAGTAAAATTGTACCTGATATTCACACAGTACGACACGATCGAAGAAATAGACTCGTCTCCAGAAACTGGACACGGTTCAGACCGACCGCAATTGCTGTTGAGGCATAGAATCAAACAGTTGCAAGGCATTAACAAACGATTAAAGTGTCATAGACACTTGCATACTCTGGATCAAAAAAAGAACAAAAATATGGAGAATACTCTAAAATCAACCGATCAACCATCGATCAATCCATCCAGACTCTCAACACAACAAGGAAGGATCATAATCACAAATACTAACCGCAGCCGATCAATTCAGTAGCTAATCCTCTATAATTCTCCAACAGTGATCCCCTCTAACAATCCTTTGATTCAAAAATCCTTCAATAAATGTTCGTCTAAATCCAGATCAAAACTTAAAGCAAGAGAAAGAGGCAAACTCACTGTGATCTCGCCATCTGATAAGTCGTCGGAGTTGATCCACGTTTGTAACCGTCGGGAAGAATCGGTTGCCGAAATTGGAAGGAACCTGCTGTTGCTGATCTGTACGTCGATTATCGGATCAATAGCGCATCGTCGCCACCGGACTAGTCGCTTGTCATCGACGGAGTTGATCCATCACCATCGTCGCCATAACCCTCACTGCTGTTGCTGTTGCAGTCGTCGGCATCGGGATCGTCGACATCAAAATCGTCGGAATCGAGATCATCGGAATTGAGATCGGGGAAGAAAGGTTGAATCAAAATATTAATGACACGGCCGGGGACACCAAATGATCTAAATGGAAAGTGGGAGTCCATGGGGGCACTAATTATTATCCTAATGGAAATTAATCTAATCAATCGGTAATCATCGTATATCCTAAAATTTTTGATGGCTTACAGTCTACTCACCTTAGAAGCTAGGACATGGTTTTAGGAATAATGAGGTTAGAAGAATTCAAAGTCCGGATATTGTACCTCGACTCTTGTTAATAAAGAATAAGGAACGACATAACGGGATACGGTAGATGTAAGTCAAGTCAAGGATCGCTCGTCAATAAATGAAAAATGAGTGTGTATAATGACACATGGTCGATAAAATAGAAGGATATATACGTCCATAGTATACAAGAGTTGTCGACGGGGTAACCAGCTCTACGGCACATCATATGAAGAGATTTCTAACAACTGGGTCGTGAATTTCTATTTGGGTCAAGCCTGCCAGACTATTGTCACAAGGGTTCTAGTGGTATGGACTGTAGTGACTATGAATTATTGTTGATAGCTGGTAGATCATAATATGACATGGTATTTAAGCTATAGTATTGGCTAAGCTAGTGACTGTGGTGTTCCAATTCTAGCAAGATCTTAATAATAAAATTTTCATAACTAGGGTAATATTTGTTGGAAACCAATCTCGGGATGGACATCTACCATAGTCATGGTAAATGATTGTCCTTACCTTTGTATATTCATCCCATGTCTAAACTACGGGCTTTGGTCGAGGGAAGGTTGGATTAAGGCTTAAGGGTTGCTAGTTAAAGCAAGCTTCAAGCAAATAATTAGAAACTCACAACAATTGGTTTCTTGAGAATAGATAGTCTCTTAGGTTGGCATTAGATCAAGGGAAAGATCCTAATCATTCTCAGACTCCAATGACTAGAAGATCATGATAGTAGATTTAGGGTCGAAGGGAGGACGAGTAACTCAAGGCAAGGATCCAGTCACATGGATGGCCGATGGTAGCTACACTTGCGTATACAACTATCATAGCCATAGGGATACTATGTATCTATCTACCATTTACGAGCTTTCATCTTTTCAAATCAGTGAAAGACAAAAACAATAAAGAGTTCAAGAAGGATGTCACTGAATACAATTACGTGATTCAAGACGAATGTATAATTCAAGAGGAATTATCAATGCAGTTGCGGATGAGATCCTAGAGACATCTATATCTTAATCCACGTAGGTTAATCAGAGGGAGAGCGAACCGAGTGCACTACGGTTGATCAGACCGTAATTCATCGATTCTGATTAGACAATATGTTAGTAGGCGTCCCCAATAAACATGTCTTGAATCAAGCTCGATAAAAGAGTAAGCTTACAAAACTAGGCTATAATTGTAACGTTGGTCAAGATAATCAAAATATAAATATATGAGATTTTTGAAAAAAGACAAAAGTAGTTCGAGTTTTAAGAGAATCAAAACCTTACCTGGTGTCATTGCTTATATAGGCATCCTACTATCTTCTTATCCATAAGGGCTTGGTCGACTAATGGGTTATGGAACTCTAAATTCTATATTCAAGGTAAACCTATTAGTGTCAGTCAATTACCTCGTCAATAGATCACAAGGACCACAGAATGCTAGGTTGGGAGACATGCTACCCAGCTTACAGAACTTTTACTAGTATTGGATTTGGATCTTATGGGACACACAGGACATTTTTCTATTCACTATAGTATCCTAAACTTGTAATCACGTTTGAAGTTATTTTACCGAGAATTATGCCTCGCCCGTATACTCTGGCTGTGGTAAACCCTTGGTTCCATGATTCAGATATATATGATATACTATCAGATACTCTACCTTATATTGACACCAGGTCTAAAGAAGAATATAGGTAAATGAGCATGGATATATGTATGCATAAGAAATATAGTGTAGACTATGAATATAATGAATGGATGAATGTATTATACAATGTTTGGATGACATATGAAATATAATATATGAATATAATGTAATATGTATTCTCTGTGACTTGTGAGTGTGTTGGTTGTTAGCCTAGGCTTGGTTAGGCCCAGTGAGACTTGACTGGACTAGGATTGACCAAGTTTGACTAGAGTATTGACCATGGTTGACCAATAGTTGACTTTGACCTAGATTAGCCTAGAAATCATGTAGATTGTATTGTATGTTCTTATTTATCATTCTGGACATGTCATAACATATATTCCTCTGTTTAGGACATTGTGACTCTGTTGCAGACATCTGATATTACACTACTCTTTTCAGAGTATCAGGCGAGTACATTCTCTGATAGTTCTCTCATTTATTTGTCAATTACTGTACTTCAGTTCTAGTTAGTTGTATGTGATTTTCTGTTACAACACGTATAGGTATTTCTAGATTCGTGTATACGACACACATACCATATTGTCTGGCCTCTATTACTGGTATTATCATGTCTGGCTTCTATTACTGAAATCACCCTGGAATCACTTGTTGGTATCATCATGTTTGGCTAGACTCATCTCGATTCTCGTATCGTATTCTGGATTCACTTGTACTTGCTAGAAGAGGAAATACTTGAGTAAGAAATGTAGACATATCCCAATTCTGGAATCACCCCACATACTGGAATCAAACTAGAATGATAGCCATCTCACACCCGGCCGAGTGTGTGATGTGCCGGATTACCTATAGCCGTTTACATGTCAATCTCGGAATTTTAAAACACACTGTTAGAGTATAGTCTGGACTCACCCTGGAATCTTTGATCACTGACTGGAATCATCTTATACTGGACTCATCTTGTACTGGAATCACCTGGTATCAGATTCATGTTGTCTGGACTTATTTGGGTTTTACACTTGTTTACATTTACTGTCTGGACTTATATCATGTTACTCTAGTTCAACTAGTTTCTATTTACAGTCTTTATTGCCATGAATCTTCTCTTATTTTTAGTTACCTTACTTCCTTGTACTTTATCTGTCTCTCTATACCATCACCTGAATATAAACTGCCATATTCATCAATACAACTATCTATAACTGTTTTATAGTTCTCGGTCATTTATTTAGATTTTCTAGATGAGATGTGCTCGTTCTTGTCCTGACTAGACCTATTGAAATTTTATAGATGATTGCCCTGAGGACACTTGCCCTTCCTACTATGGACAAGGGGATGGTTTAGCTACCTTTGGCCTCGACACTCAGAGTGATCGGAAGACTAGCTAGTGACTTGGTTTAGTTTTCATGTTATAGAACTTGAATTGTAAATAACTTGAGATATGAGTTTGTATTTGAGCTTGTTAAAATATTATTATTTAGTAGTTGATATATGTTGTTATTATTTAGTCTTAGTTATAAACTTCTGTGTTATCATATCGTGCTTAGACTGTGATTGAGATTTTATTATATCTATACTTGTCCTCCGTTCGGAGTTGAGATTTGACAAGTATATTATATAATTGTGTGAGTTATTGGTTAGATAGTAACCTAGAACAGCGTTCTACCACCGACACTACGACATAGGCTGGGCGCTGTTACGTACTCGTACCCTCACAGTGGGTGTGGGTCGTAACAGTTTTGCTGGCAGAGGTAAAGACATCGAACGTGATCACTTTTATAAAACATCATGTCATTTACCATTTTGGACTGCCACGAAGGATCATTCATGACAATGGTCCACAGTTCGCAAGCCATGCCTTATATCGATTCTGTGATAAGAATCGAATTTAGAATGTGGCTTCAACGGCATACAACCCATCAGCTAATGGTCTGGCCGAAGCCTTTAACAAGACCATAATCAAGCTTCTCAAAAAGTTCGTGTCTTTAAACAAATGTGTCTGGAATAAAAAGTTGGGCGAATGCTTATGGACGTACAGTACTACGAGTCGGACGGCTACAGGAAATACACCGTTCTCTCTGGTGTACGGGAGCGAGGCAGTTCTCCCATTGGAGACTTAGATCCCTTCACTTCGTGTGACCCTTACTTACCGGTTGACGTCGGACGATAACTACCGCCGACGACTACAAGAATTGGAAGTTTTAGACGAGAAGCATTTGTAAGCTCAACAAAGCATCGAGCTCTATCAAGCACGCATCTCTCG
The DNA here is from genome assembly GCA_029216955.1 of Iris pallida. NCBI lineage: Eukaryota > Viridiplantae > Streptophyta > Magnoliopsida > Asparagales > Iridaceae > Iris > Iris pallida. The sequence goes on from JANAVB010029220.1 coordinate 4,180,897, forward strand.
GGCCTTCAATAAAAAATTAAAGCAGAGGACATTCCAAATAGGCGATCTCGTCTTGGCTGTTCGCAGACCGATGGTCATGGCTCACAAAACCGCCGACAAATTCCAGCCCAGTGGGAGGGTCCATACATCATCGAGGCCATATTCTCCAACGGTGCATACCGGCTCGCGAAACAGAACATGGACTTGCTCATGATGCCCATAAACGACAAATTTCTGAAGAAATACTATGTCTAAGGACATGCTGGTACTTCCTCAAACCATCAAATCTCTCAGACTATCGAGTTATGTACACCAAGTACCTCGGAACTCACACTCTATTTCCTTCGAGTGGATTCACATCGCATCTCACTGAGTGGCAAGTTATGTATGTTGATACCTCTGAACTTCTACTCTAATGCTTTATCACACAGGAGTCTGCCCAACTTATCGTCATCTCTGAGCAAACTTCCTGGTCCTGATTATCGTGTATCACGTCCATATTACCTCTGATACCGATAGTCTCTTGACTTAACACCTGTACCCAACCCGGGATAAATACTATAATAAAAAGGCCTATTAATAACGCTCGACAAGACGTATTGATGACGCCTGATACCAAAGCGTTATTAAAGTTCGAAATGCCTTTTTTCTATGACGGTTTGGGCTAATTCTGGACTTTTTATAACGTTTATAAAACAAAATATTATTAATATTTTTGAGCAGTGGCAAACTTGTAATATTTTTTAAGTTCATTTTTTGGCAAAATCCTTGCTGCACCCCGTGCTTCAACAAAAATTTTCCTCCACCAAAAGCGTTCTGGTCAATCTTCTCCTCTCCTCATCTTCTTCTCCTTCCTTTCCCCCAACTCCAAAACTCTAACCCTAGATCCAAAACCCTAAACCTAGTTAGAAAGGGAGGAGGAGATGGGGAGGGAGCTGGCGGTATCGGTCAAGGTTCTTCTCTCCTCCTCCACTTTCCATCCACTCATCCCAGCCCTAACCATAACCCAAGCTCCTTCTCCTCTTCCTCCCTCTCCCGATGGACGACAATCGGGTCCTCCTCATGCAAGATCCGTTCGGATCGCTACCCGCAACCCAACAACAACGGAGGAGCTCCTCCGACGTCGACTTCGCCGACGTCTTCGACGGACCCCCGTGCCGCTCCTCCGTGGCGGACCTCCGCCGGAGCCGGGAGTGCTCGATGGACTCCTGGTCCCGACCCGGATCCGGGATCGGGAGAAGCCGGTATTCGGAGGGGAGACGAGCAGCCCCGCTAGGAGGCGCCACCTCAAGGACGACTTCTACAGCGACTTCTACAAGAGGTAGCTCTGTAGAATTTTCTTTACCTTTCCCTTGTCATTCCTTGTCATCTTTTACCAGCTCAAGAGGTAGGAAGTACTCTGTATATTGTCAACTTTCTTTATGAGATAATTGCTATGTTGTATAGACATGAATACGGCACGATACAAAGTATTACAAACACAGTGAGACAAACACTTAATTGATTTTGGCGACCCCTAGCATGTGTCATGCCCGACTCGATATGGAATGGACACACCACTGGTTTTCAGAGTGTCCTTGCTTCCTTCTCCCAAGGATAAATATCAATGTCATATGTCTGTTTAAGGCATTCTTTTAAAGAACAAAGTTCAAACAGTTTGGACAACAACTCAAGCATATTTAGGTTTACAGAATTAAACTTGCACATAAATTTGTCATTCGTTGAATTAAGAATCATGAAATTGCAATCCCCGTTCTTGTTCTTTGGTTGCATGAAGGATTTTTTCCCCCGTTATGTTCCAGGAATTGGTTACTGAATATACATATATATACATATGCCCCCATACAATCTGACATGATCTCCGTTATGTTCCAGGAATTGGTTTTCACTCGTTTGTGGGAAATTCCAATTCTCCAATTTGTAGTGACAAACAACAGCATTTAGGCCAAAAGCTTCGATTGGAATTCCTGAAACCAATTCCTTACAACTAAACAGGTCCTTTAAAGTAAATGAGTTATAACTATTGGCAAACTTTCTATAGGTTAAAAATTTAGCTTCTTTAGCAGGATTAGTTCTGATGTACATAAGCTAGAGGAATATAGTAGGCATTCATATGTGTACTGAAAATGTTTCAGTAATATGACATGCAACTACATAACTTTTTTCCCCTGTTTGTACTATACCAGTGAAATGACACTTCTTTTCCTAAGGCATGTCCCTTCAATTTGTGACTGTATATAAGCTAGAGGAAAGTTGCATCATTCTCCAAATTTACGTCTTGTTATTAATTTGGGCCAGGAGCGGTTTAGCATGATTTTCATGTTTTAGGTTTTATATTATCTTTTCCGGTTTAGATCCCTTGTCAGGCACATGATAGTATTCCCAGCACTATTTGTATCAAGTTCACGAGTTTTTTCTTCATCCCAAACATCTGAAACATGAGTCTTGTCATTAGCAGTTGATTGTTACTATTGGAACTGTCAAATTCTTAATAAGAAGGGTCATTTTTGAGCAACCTATGTTTATTCTAGTTCTAGTCAAATAGTTTTTAATTCCGTGCGTGGTATCAGCAAATCCTACCTTTTGATAGAACTTCTCATTTTATTATTGATATTATTTATCCTGGAGAAAGGACCTTGCCATTTTTGTACTTCTAAAAGAAAATAAATCAAGCACACATAACTATTTTTCTTCTCAGTTTTTACTAAATTTTGCATTAGCAGAACCCTGTTCGTGATACTATTTATGTGCCGAGTTTCCTACTGGATCCTGAACCTAAGGTATTGAGTCCTATTTCGTTTGACATAGTTTGTTAAACCCGATGTCCTTTATAGTTTATAACTACATGGGATACAAAGTTGGACCGGGAACGTGATACAATCATGATATATATGGTCTCAAAAGAGTATGCCGAACATCTTGTTCATCCACAACTCTTGTTTGTTCATTATTGTGTTTTACGTTTCCACCCTCTTCTTCTACGGTTTCGATCAGGATTGTTTGTCCCACAAAGCTTGAGATTAAATTGTGCAGTTAGTATCATTTTCTTGAGAAATGTGTTCGACATCTAAAAAAGTTATTTCTCAGCCAGTCATTTTCTAATCAAATAACTTAGCTCTCTCTCAAGAGTCAAGATTCATTTGTGTCTTAGGTTGTTCTCCTGTCAACTTGACCTTTACTGAGGCCCTTCATCTGATCCTTGGTTTTTCATCCCGAATCATTCATCTACTTGAAATCTAACATATTTTCTTTGGTCTGGAACTTGGATGGTTTCTTTATTTACTTTGATATTTCTATCCCTTTGCCTTAATGTTTCATGGAGATGAATGTAGTTCCATATAGCAAATTGTATCATCTTACCACTTCGTCTAGACTCTTTATAGTCTAAGGGAATTGGAGAATGCTCATTGGTTGCATGAGAGCTTAAACTACATGCAACCAATGAGCTTAAACTTTTGTTGTTACATCATGCAATACAACAACAACAACAACAACAACAACAACAACAACAAAGCCTTTATAAAAGTGATGAAGGATCTCTTCCATCTTCCTCAACCTCTAGAGCAGTTACGGCACAAGATGACCTGAAACTTGATGGGCATGGATTATATCGTCAAAGCCCTTTGTCTCGTCCAAATTCTCAAAGCACAGAAAGCTCACCAGAGGTCACTGATTCACTTGAAATTCATTCACAAAAGGATCAAGCTAGTTTGGAAAGTTATATCGACCCCCAATGCCGGTATCGGTCAGTCTCGGATATCGGTTGGTATCGGATTGGGACATGCCAAACCGTATCGGTGTCAGCCATATTGTATCGATATCGGCCGATACCTTAAACTATGAGTTACAAATTATAATCCCAAAATTATGTTGCCAGCTAGATTTGCTTGATAACCATTATGTGGTTTTGTATTTATGATACAGAATAAAATAAGTTTTGATGGCCTTTATGTGCTTCACTATTTTTCAGGTTCCCAAATTTAATGGAAGTGGTTCAAAGTCTATTACATGGCATTGTTTCAGCTAGATAATATATTCTTTGCTATAACACAAGGTTTGATTCTTCTTACCAGTCATAATGATCTATTATATTAATGTAAAGTTTCATTTTTCACATTATATTATAAAGTATATTGAACCTTGTTTTTATCTTTTTCAGGATTTTGCTACATGTTCTGTGGACAGTTTTGATGTGGCCAAGTTTTGATGTGGACAATTTTGGTAGTTGTAATATATATATGTATTTGGATATTCTATTTTGAGAATGTAATGAAGATGTTGATATGTACTCTATTTTGAGAAATGTAATAAAGATAGTGATATATAATGTTAAGTTTTTGGAATGTAATATATAATGTGCAGTATAGAGCGTTATAAATATGCTAATTTGAATAGTATAAAGTATTATAAATGTGCTGCATTGAGCCTACATATTATCTATTCATAACGTTTTAAAAATGTCCTGAATTGTGCACTATATATTAACTATTCATAACGCTTTTATAGAAACTATTCATGACGGTTTTTTATAACGCTTTTAAAAAATATTTATAACACCCGTTTTCATAATGGTTGTTTTGAAAAAAAAGGCGTCATGGTTTGTCATTAATGACGCTTTTTAGCCGTCATTAAAAGGCTTTTTTTTGGTAGTGAAAAGACATGGTGTTAAGACCAGAAAACCTATCACGTCCATATTACCTCTGTTGGGTTTTGTCTCAAAATCTATTACTCGTACCACCAGTGCATAGAAGAGTAATAGGTCCACAAAAAATTATTCCTGATTATCGCGTATTCCGTCCATATTACCTCTGATATCAATAGTCTCTTGACTTAGCACCTGTACCCAACTTGGGATTGAATATATGGTATTAAGACCACAAAACCTATCATGTCTATATTCCCTCTGTTAGGTTTTGTTTCAAATCTATTATCCGTCCCACCAGTGCGCAAAAAGGGTAATAGGTTCACAGAAGTTATCCTAATCTATTACTCGCACCATCGGTGTACCAAAGAGTAGTAGGTCCATAAAATATCATTCAAATCTATTTGCTCGTATCTCCAGATGCACAAAAGGGCAATAGGTCCCCAAAAAGTCCCCCAGTGGGATGTCCCTTATCAAAATACAAATGCTGTATTAGGCCCTCTAGTACAAGCACCACAAAATACCATAAACAAAGAATGGAGTGAATGTATTTTGTTTATTCAAAATCAGTTACATTCATAGGACTACATCAGCAGCAAAAAGAAAAGAAAGAAAAATTTAGCAATACATAGTTTGGTCAGTTTGGCAGCACTTCGCCTTCATCAAAAAGTAGTTTCGTGGCCCTCGAAAGAAGTCTTGTTTTACTGCTGAGAAGCAAACAAGGCTGTTGAGTCTTCGAGAAGCTGTGAAGGCAAATATAGCATGCTTTTTTCTTCTCCGTATTGCGAACATCTTAGGCCCGTTCCTCCAAAAGACCTTCAAAACAACATCCCTAGTGTTGCTTTTGCCTACTTGGAGAGCCGTAAAAACAGAACTTTCACGATGATGCCCCACCACCATTCGACTCTCCGATGTATAAAATTTATTCCTACCATCTGAGGAAAACCCTTCCAAAGCATGAAGAGTTCTGAGCTCTCTGATGTGTGTATCAAGTGTTGCATCTTTACCATGCCCAAAATTGCTGATACTGGTTCTGGAGAAATCTGCTAGCCAAACCCCTACAAAATATGAAGAGAGAAAAGGGAGGGTTAACATTCAGAAGAAAACAAAGTATATGCTTCAGCCTATGCGGCCCTATCATACAGAACATATGCGGTCCAATGAGATAAGGCGTACATCAAACACGCCTAAAGTACAGAGGCGATCTATGACAGGCCCGCGCATAAAATATGCGATATGGCCATTCAAAATTAAGCCGTCATTTTTCCACCGTCCTTATCCTTGATAGGGGATTGCACGTCGGGATGAATGGAAGGGAAGTCCGCTGCTCTCGACGAAGAGACGAGTCCCTACCCTTTGGTCGCAGCACCAGTTGACTTAGAAACTTTTGGAGCCATGGCTAACTGAGACAGAAAGGATGACAAAGATAATAAAGGCGAAGGAGAAGAAGGTGAAAGAAAAAAAAAACCCTTTCTGAATAACCTATATTTATAGGGTTTCGAAAGAGCACCGTTTCGATTATCGAGTCCATCAAAGATAATGATAAAGTTTGGGGATTTTATCCTTAGTAACCGTCAGCTTTATCTCAAAAAAAGAGCCCAAATCCAAAACCAAATCAGAGCGTTAAACACAGAAATGACAGTCGGACAGCCTGGACGAAATCTTCCTGCGGCTCGAGATTTCCCTGCGGACCAAGATTTTCCTGCGGCTTAAGATTTCCCTGCGGCTCAAGATTTCCCTGCGGCTTAAAAATTCCCTACGACTTAAGATCTCTCCTGACTCGAAGACTCCCTGCGGCTTGACATATCTCCATGCTTCTTATTCAAAGTATTCCAAATTTGCTATTTGAAAACTTTGAAGGGGGTCTTGTAGAAGCATAGAAAATATAGGGTTCATTCGGATGACAACTGACCGCATGAGTACTTTGGGACAAATTGGTACACATAAAGAAGAGCCGTATGACAGACTCGGCATGCCCCCCTGCGGTCCATCTTCACCATCTCGCAACCAGACTGATTTGAGCCGCAGAAAGAATAGTTACTTATGCGGCCAAGCTGATTAACCCTTTTGATAAAGCTGACAAACTCTGTCAAAATTGGCAAAACTGACAGCTCTGACAACTCTGACACTCTGACAAAAAGAAGATAAGACGTGATCAGACAAAATGTCATGTCACCAGACTGGACATAATCATGTAGCCAGAAGGACTGCGACCCGAGCCGCATGAACCTTATGCGGCTCAATCCATGTGCGCTTCATGAGGCCAAGGGTGACTGCAACCTGAGCCGAATGAGCTTTATGCAGCCCAGAATACAGAATCTATGCGGCTCAAAAGTCCTCAAGCTACATACGGACTAAAGGAGACTGCTACCTAAGCCGTATGAGTCTTATGCGGCCCAGCATGGCCGAACACTAAAAGACATATGCGGCTCAAAATGACTCAAACAATTTGATCCTATCCTGTGATAGGACACGTGGCAGGCTGACCAAGTCTTAACCACCCAGATTTACTGTAAAAAAATCTCAACAAGTCACCAGCTGGCGGCCAAAGAGCGGGTCTTTATGTACTGTTGTAGCCACGTGGTCACGTGGCCATCTATGCGGCTCAAAACATCTATCACTATAAATAGCAGGGTACCACACCCATGCAAAAGGCTGGCAACCTACGAAGGACAATTTCTTCAAGAGCAAAGACCGTGTCAGATAGTCTAAGGAGTAAGGCAGAGTTGCTATACTTTCGCGAGCCTCCATCGGCAACCTACTAAAATACATGTTATGCTATATAGTCTAGGATTTCTTTCTAGGCTTTCTCTTGTACAAGCGAGTTTGCAATCAAGTTCAATTCATCTGTAATTCTTGTTCTTGATATTTTATGGCAAACAGATACCATGCCATATCTACATGGTATAATATACCCCTTATATATATATATATATAATATATCCCTTATATATATATATATATATATATATATATATATATATATATATATATATATATATATATACACTATAATATTGGTATTTAATGATACCTATATAAAATGCATATATGATATTGTACCCTTGCTATCCTATGCATACCCATGGCTTACCTTGCTACTAATGTATTTATCTTTACCCTTATAATTACTTTAACTACCTATACATATACATATACACCTATATATACATATATAGATAGCATATCCTTAGGATACCATGTTCTATATAATACTTGACATATCTTATACTATGATATGTCATGATACCTTAATTCATTAAGCATTCCATATTTTACACCATATTCTGGTTACCTTACCTATACCCTATATAGCATAACATGTATTTTAGTACCTTATTTCTATATGTACATATACCTGTAGATATCTACCTTTGATCATTAATACATATATGCATAGATATGTATCCTAGGTTACCTACAATTGATACCAAGATACCTATACCATTATCCTATAACATGTATAGCTATATATTATAGAAATATGTTTACCTATATACCAACATATCAATATATCCTTCTATTTTATTACCTATCCAAATTATCTCAGGATACCCTATGCTTACCATACCCTACCAATCATACACACATGGACTCACTCATCATATTCTTGGCACTTGACATCTTGATATTACTCATTACCTAATTCTAATACCCAATATCTTAGTACCTTGACCAATACCTTATCCTCCCAGATACTTACCTAACTAACTCTAATACTAATACTTGATACCAAATATGATACCTTACTCAAGTTCCAATACTCACTTATTCTTACTCATGATACTTGAGTGTCATGATACCAATTGTAATATCCCGCTCCGCACGGTGCATTATGTTGAGTCGTTGACTCGAAGAGTCGCGTAGACCCGATTAAGTATCGATGCGAATCGATACAAGAGTTACTGTCACCCCACTTTTTAATTTTTGGAAAATTTTAAATCTATCTTATGATTTATGATTGATTTGTTTATTTGAATTTCAAATAATAAGTTTTCATAAATATTTTGGAGGGAATGGACTTAAGAGCAGGATTTCAAATTCAAGTTAGTTGTAACAAACTAATTGTGGTCTCCACTCTTTCTAAACCATTTGTAAACTTTTAACATTTTTTTATTTATTAAATTTTGTACGATAATGCGAATATAGTGAAAATGGGGAGGGTTTTTCTGCCTAAAGAACATTTTGCGGGGGGGGGGGGGGTTGTAAAATATTGATTAAACCTAGGGAGCTGGAGAGAGAATCTTCACAATCCTCTTTCTCAGCTCGGGAGAAATCTCGAGTTCTTCAAATTTTTTTCCCAAATTCAATCAGCCCTAACCCTAATTTCTTGGAGAGGGGCAGCCGGCCATGGCAGCGGCGGCTCATCTTCTCCTGTAGGTGACAGTGTAACTAGGCGGCGCACCACCCTCCTTTGACGAGTGGCGATGGCGAATGGCAGAGGCTCTTCTCTCCGGCGCTTGAGTGCTGGAGCGAGTACACTATCGACAGCATGAAGTCACGGCTGTACTTCCTCTTCTTCAGCAATCTTCACGGCTGCGAGGACGCGGATTCGTCACCTCCACTGATTTCTCGTTCAGATCTTCGATCCTGGTGAGTGAATCGATCTCTTCGAATTGAAACTGTGAATCACTAGATCTACTCATTGTCTTCACTACACATGTTCCTGTTCTCCCTCTGATCTCAAGAGTTTGAGCGATGGACTCTGCAGAGACAATCGATCGAGTTCAAGTTCGATTCAGAGTTATTTTCTCGTTTAGATCTTCGATCTCTGGTAAGGAAGCAATCCTATCCTTTCAATTCAATTTTTGGAGAATCGGATCTTAGTTTGATCAATCCTTAGTTATTCTCTGTGTTGGCTGTCATTAGGAAGTTGAGTTGGATCTGTAGCCTGAAGGAGAACTTTCGGGTTGGATCGTCCTTGTTAGCTGAGTTCGTGTCCTAGACGAAATTGTGTCGGACTCAACTTATTCTGGAAATTTTGATCACCTATTTACAATCAGGTAACGTTTTACTTCCACTTCATGATTTGAACCATTTTATGCGTGATTATGATTTCTGTGTGACGTTGTTTTGTGTTTGGGCGTGCGTTCGTATTGCTGATAGTTTGGGTGTTTTGGATCGGGTCCAAGTCCTGTATCCGTTCTTGATGTATCCCAGTCGATCGTATCTGGCTTGGGGGATATTCTAAGCAGTCGGGATCGGTGTTGCTCACCTGCTGTCCTGTGTTTGAGTGAATGTTCGGGTTGTGTGTGGATGTCAATTGCGGTTCATATCCGAGACCAAGGGTACATGTCCAAGGCTTTTTCGTGTCCAGGCTTTGCCTACGATCGGGAGTAGGTGTGTTCGTGTTTGGGGGTTGGAGTATCATGGGCTGGATTCTCAATTCGGTTTCGTCGATCCTTTGCTGCAGAATTCTTGATTGAAGCTACTGTTAATTGTATATTTTCCTTTATGGTTATAGATGCTTTCAATTAATTTGATTATCAATCCTTGTAAGTTGGGTTTGTCTCCAGGATGGAAGATACAATATGTTCGATTCGTTGGTGTTTTAATTTGAGTTTATTGTGTAATTTCTGGAGTTTATTGTAGAATTCTGAGTTCTTGTTTTGTTAATGAGAGTTTTGGGACAGTTGAGTTGCAGGTTGGTTTGTGTTAACTTGGTTAAGTACCATTAAATTTGAATTAGCTTTGGTAGTAGCAATGGGTTGAGTCTACATTCTTGACGGGGCATTGGTTTGAGTATTATTTTGAATTTTGTTTTGGAATGTTTTGAACATTAGATTTTGTGTGTTATATGGGTGATGTTCTGCAGTGAAGGGACTGTGTAAGTTCTTCTAACTTGTGAGTAAAACTTGCAGTATTCAGACTGGAAAGGAAGTTAGAAGGTTAAGCAATTGCCGAGTTTTCAATTCAATTATAATAGTGGGAACTGTTTTGGTTTGCTCTACTCTAGTTATTGCTTTTACCTTACCTAATGGTAAGTTTAATACTAGAGTAGGCATGAATCTAGTTCGAGCTTGTGAGCATCTAAGATTTGGTCAGGAAGTATTGAATACAAAGATTGTATTAACCTAGAATTTTCCTTCTTTAACTTTTGTTATGGCATAACTATATAATATAAACTCAGAGTTCTCATGGTTTTGGTAGGTTTAGCTATCAATTGATTTATAAAATGGTTTTTAAAAGAAAACTAGACAAACTTGTATATCTAAGTTATAGTTGAAACATGGTTAGAATTACATGATAACTAAAATATAATTTGTTAGAAATTAACCAACTTGTAATATCATTTTAAAAACAGAAGGACATCCAGTGTTACTATCTACCCTCGATTACCCTGAGCAAGGCAAGTATACTCCTCGGACTTGTCCATTTTTTCATGTCTTGTATATTCATTCTTGTATCTTCTTGTTGACACTATTTTATACGAGATTGTCTTGTATCTTGTTCCCTGAGTTTACTTGTGTCTGGAAGAGGAAATACTACAGATGTGTGATCAAACCCGAGTTACTATTCATGTGAATAGCTTAGGCCCCGCATTGTGCACGTGGGACCGAAGCCGTACCATTTCATGTTTCCTGAATCTACCCAAGTCGATCACACACTCTGGATGTATTTCGATATATATTGCACGTGGGACCGAAGCCGTACCATTTCCTGTATTCATTTCCATACCATGATGTTCATGTTCATTTTCTTGGATATACTTAGCTCCGCTCCTGACTAGGATATTTTGCAGGTGTACTTGCAGGATATTGTTCTACCTTATAGGCCAGAGCCCGGGATCTTAGCTGAGCAGGATGGAGTCATGACTTAGCTTGAGGTTTCAGGTTTAGATTGTTTTAGCTCTTCCTCTAGATACTGTATGTTGTGAGTTCATAGTGTTTTCTTCTTGTTGTCTCTAATACTTTTATGATATTATGATCGGTGGATTATGGTAATCATTCTGGGAACGTTTTGTAGATGCTGTGATTGTACACATTCATGTTTATCTAGTTAGATTTCCCTAGCTTGGTACAGCTTACTTCGTCGTGTCTAAACGACGAAGGCTGGGCGTGTCCGACCCGTGTCCAATTATTCGGGACTGGGTCGTGACAGTTACCTTGTCCCAAGAAACGTATTGAGTCGAATCGATGCAAAGAGTTACGTTGACCCGAGGAACGCATCGAGTAAGATCGATGCAAGTGTTAAGTTGGCCCGAGAGAAAGTATTTAGTCGGCTCGAAGATTCTAAGAAATCGAATTAACGCAAGGCATTTAGTCCGATTCAGACAAGTATTAATTTTAGTTGGTTTCGTGTGCAGGCTATACGTTTATGCTGAAATATAAAAGGTCGGCATTTTACCTTATTTACAACGAGGTCCGCAAAATCAAACCACCGCCTCGAAATGGACTGAGGCATAGGCTCGGTAAGCCAAATCGGTCTTATTATTCAATGAAGCACGAAGTGTCAAATGACCAAGTCAAAAGAGTTGGCCGTACAATAAGTTATGAAATCACTACCAGAATAAGTCATTTTAGCGACGCCTTAAGACGTCGCTAAAACGACAAATTGCGTCGCTAAAAATATTTTCCGACGCAATTACCGACGTTTTGGGCTTGTCGCGGAAATGTAAGTCACTGATCTTCAAAATGTCGCAATTACCAACGTTTACCGACGTATATATACGTCGGTATATTACCGACGTCTATCGTCTTGTCGTCGTTGTATTAGCGACGTTTTTAACGTCGCTACGCGTCGGTAAAATCCTGGGAATTTACCGACGATTGTCGTCGTGTCGTCGGTGGATTAGCGACGTGTTCAAAGTCGCTACACGTCAGTAAAATCCTGGGAATTTACCGACGTTTACCGTCGTTTAAAATGTCAGTAAATGTCGATAATTCCTGGGATGATTACCGACGTTCACCAACGTTTACCGACGTTCTCCGACGTATAAGGACGTCGGTAAACGTCGGTACCCTGGAAAATTTTGCAGATTTATCGACATTTACCGACGCAAACGTACGTCGGTGGACGTCGGTAAACGTCGATAAACGTCGCTAAATCTGCAAAAAAAATAAAAAATAAAATACAGAATGTCCTTTTCTTCCTGCAGTTTAAAAAGATAACCATAACCAATACACACACCCATGTGAATGACACACAAATATACACACACACCCATGTGAATGACACACAATCACACACACACTGTTTTCCCTCACTGTAGAATAGGATCCAAACATGATCCAAACATCCAAGTCTACACAAATAATAGAGATCCAAACATCCAACAAATAATAGAATAGGATCCAAACATCCAAGTCTACACAAATAATAGGATCCAAACAAACCAACAAACAAATAATAGAGATCCAAGTCTACACACAACCAACAAATAGAATAGGATCCAAATATCCAAGTCTACACAAATAATAGAGATCCAAGGCACAAACAAAGGATCAAACAAACAGTCCTAACTAGGACTACTAGGGATCTGGTGCAGGAGGGGTACCGCCGCGATGAAGGGATAAGAACAACTCATACTTCTCAAGTGAAATCGATACCGATGGACCAGACAGTGACGTCGGTGGAGTCGGTGTCGAAGAAGAAGGCGGTGGAGGCGGCGGAGTCGACGACGATAAAGGCGCACCCGGAGGACTAGCACGCTCCAACGCTGTAAGTCGCTGGTGGTATGAATCCATGATAGATAACATTCTATCACTGCTCTGGACCATCGAATCCTGCGCCAATCTCAGCCTCTCGGCCATGGTCTCCTGTCCTGTCTGCAGCTCCGTCACCGTACGCTCTAACCCTCCAATGGTGCGCTCTGTCCTCTCAGTCGTCTCCATGAGGTCCATAATGCCACGGTCGAGCGCATCCAATCGTGCTAGCCGCGCAGGATCGTCCGTAGGGTGCTGAGACTGCTCCTCGATCCATCGTAGCAGGTCATCACGGAGAGACTCCATCATCTGGTAGACTCGGGCAGACTCCTGGGACGGCTGTGGACCATGCACACTAGCAGGAGATGCCCTAGAGGACTGGGTCACAACTAGGGTGCCATAGGATCCCGTACCGTAGTACGTACCCCTACGGAGTCCACCAGCGGTGGTCATCCACAGCTCGTCTGCCGACGGAGCTTGAGTGGGCTGCGAGGAAGTACCGGCCTCTCCTGCATCATGTGCACTAGCAGCCGCCCGTTCCCGCAGCCTCTGATACTCGGCCTAGAAAGTATGGATAGTACTCTATAATTTCTAATTTTTAATTAATGTACTTATTATTACTAACTACATGAATATTTATTTGCATCATATTTACTAAGTTATATTAAAATTGACACGAAGTATTAAATTAAGATAACGTATTGTAATACTTACATAGGTCTGCTCGGCCGTCTCGTCAATAAGGTTACCGCCGCGACGATGGGTGGCCAGGAAGAGGGTCACCATGTCGACGTTACTGACCTTCCTTACCTGTAATTAAATATATTATCTTAGAAATAATTTATCAGTTTTGCATTAAAATAATATTTCTAAAAGAGAAAGACAAACCAGACGACGGAAATGTTCCGTCATCGGAATCGACCCACTGCACCACTTCGAGGCATGTTGCCTTGCCGCCTTGGCCTTCTCCGACTTCTCCTTGTACCTTGGCTCGTCGAATCGAGCCTTCATCGCATTCCACTGATCAGGGGTGATCCAACCTTGGATCGGCTTTCCGGTACGATCACGATCCTTCTGATCATTAATAGTGTCGCGGATCAGCTTGGCAGCGACGGCAGGAAACATCCCCTCGGTAAGCTCGGCCCGGTACGGTGGATCGAAAAACATATCCTAGCAGAGCGCAAACCAAATATTTATCAGTTATATATAATATGCAAAAATTATATGATTTATGTTAAAAGCAAATATATTTTAACCTTGAAGCGCGCAAACCAGAATGCCTTCCTCTCGTCCGGAGCATTAGAGTAGTTAATCCAAGCACCACCATAATTATGCCTCAGCATGTGGCCTAGACGTCTCTGTACCTCTGGGGGACGATATCTATACAAACATATTATATTCATGAAAAAAGTTAATTTATGATAAAAACATAAAAAAAAAAATTATAAACCAAAACACCTATTTTGTATCGTCGGCCCAGATCTCCGTCCTCCTCTCCTCCGTAGGTGCGCACGCATCATCTGCATGATGCTGGTCGGCCGTCGGCACCGCCGCCTCGGCCGTCGGCACAGCCTCCGCCATCGGCTCATCCGTCTCCATCGTCGTATCAGTAGCAGGAACGCTAGACGGGCGAGCATTCTCAACAGGCCTGGAACTACTCGTCCCAGGAGATATGCCACGTGACGTCGTCCCAGCAAGCCCAGCTACTGTCCGATATGGAGGAGTAATCGGCGACGAGGATCCAGAGCCGGTACCAGTAGGAGGTACCGAAGGAAAACTCCATCCTCTAGCAGTACCTGTAGGAAGTACCGAAGGATCATGACCTCGTCGTCCCCCTCGGAACGCTCCGCGACGACCTGCCATACCTGATAACAGCATATGATAATACAATAAATAATAGAGACTAGAAATATGAAAGTACAACAAATAATAGAGACTAGAAATATGAAAGTACAACAAAGACAAGATAATAACGAAGACAACATATGATGATACATTCTAAAATAAACATCTAAGATAATATATTCTAGAAGAAACATCTAAGTTCAGATAAGTATATCTCTCTCAATCATCTTCAGAATAATCATCTTGTTCGTCTTTCTCGACCTCATCTTCCTCTTCCTCCTCATCTTCACTTTCATCTTCGCCTTCGTCGGCTTCGTCTTCCTTTTCGGATAATTCTACATCTTCTACATTATGTGTCGTGTAATACGTAACTTTCGTGGAGTCCACATCGACAATATTGGTTACAAGAGGTAGCTCGTCCTTCTGGTAAGCTTTTTCGTCAACATCAAAAGTATCTCTAGCTTTAGTCTTGCATACTGCTTCGTTGCTCCCCGTCTCGGATAAGCTGTGAAGTACACGAGCTGAGCCTGAGTTGCTAGGACAAACGGTTCGTAGCCTTGATATCTACGCTTGTAGTTTATATCCACAAGACCATGCTTGTCAATTTTCCAACCTTGATTTTCAATCGGATCGAACCATTCACACTTGAACAACACGATCTTTGCAGGTTCTCTGCCATTATTATATGACAACTCCACAATCTCTCGCAAGATGCCAAAGAAATCATTTCCTGGATCGACGTCTTTGTAGTTCGAAGACTTGATACACAAACAACTGTTTTTCGTGGAATCAAGATCCAGGAAGCTGTCTCTGGTCGGAGCATTTGTCGACTTGAACCGAAAGTCATTGACACAATAACTTGGCCATATTTTAACAAAAGTAATTGGTCCCTTGGTAAGAGTTCTAATTAATTCAATCTCGGGTGAAATTAGACGATCGACCTGAATATCAAAGAAACGATAATAACTTATTTATTGCGCAGTTGCATTAGAAGAGGCCAATAATTACTGAGCTACTTACATATTCGCTCAACCAAGAAGGAAAATGACGTCTCATTTCTTGTTCTAATGCTTCGTCTATTAGGTAGGGTCTAATCAGCCTCAACTCATCATTATATGTGCTGGAAAACAACGAAGCAACCGTCGATTAGTACAATAATATTAGCTTATACTATTACATTGAGATGACGTAAACTCATCATCCTGAGTTACTTACCCCTCTAGCTTCTCCACTTCATCCTCGTCGCAATTGAGTAATACATACAACTGAGCAGCCCTTAGCTCTTCGTCATTCAAATATCTCTTCTTCATTTTCCCCGAAGGCTTTCCGGACGCATTGAATACTTTCAGTATTCCATCATTAAATTCTTGATATCCGTCGTCGTTTCTCGGAGCCCTCGTTCTATTCGTAGCAACATGAGGTTTAAAATAGGAGGAGCAGAAATTTGTAATCTTCTCGAGAATATAGGCTTCACAAATAGAACCTCGACCCGAGCCTTATTTTTCACCTTTCTTTTTAGGTGATTCAAATGTCGCTCGAACGGGTACATCCATCGATATTCGACGGGTCCACCAACACGTGCCTCGTAGGAAAGATGAATCGGCAAATGCTCCATAGAGTCCAAGAATCCAGGAGGGAACACCCTCTCTAGCTTGCACAGTATTACCGCAATGTCCTTCTCTTGCTTTTCTAGACGATCAACGAGCAATTTCTTAGAACAAAGGTCCCTGAAGAATATGCTAAGCTCCGTCAATGGATCCCAAACTGCCTGCGGTAAGAATTTCCGAAATACAATCGAAATTAACTGCTCCATGAATACGTGACAATCATGGCTCTTCATACCTGTCAGTTTGTTCTCCTTGAGGTCGACGCATCTTTTCAAGTTCGAAACATACCCATCTGGAAATTTTAGACCTTGAATCCACCTACAAAGCCTCACTTTATCCTCCTTCTCCAGTGAGAAAATTGCCTTAGGCTGCTTCAACTTCCCATTCCCGTCCTCTATCAAATACAATGCAGCACATCTACATATTTCTTCCAAGTCCAATCTAGCCTTTGGATTGTCTTTTGTCTTCCCCTTTACGTCCATTACAGTATTAATTATGTTGTCAAACACATTCTTCTCGATATGCATGACATCAAGGTTATGTCTAATCAGATTGGTGCTCCAATATGGAAGATCCCAGAATATACTCCTCTTCGTCCAGTTATGAGTACGACCAAATCCGTCACACTTGTAGCCCGTAGCAGGCTGCTCAATAGCTCTTGGTAAATCTTTTACCTCTTTCCATATCATGTATCCGGACCACCTTGGCGGAGGATTAGCCTTCTCTACAATGCCAGCACGAAAAGTATTCCTGTTCCTCCGGTACGGATGATCCTTCGGCAGGAAATGTCGATGACAATCGAAGAAGCACGATTTGCCTCCGTGTTTCAAATGGAAAGCCTTAGTGCTGTCCATGCAATACGGACATGAAAGACGACCATGCGTGCTCCATCTAGATAACATTCCATAGGTCGAAAAGTCGTTAATGGTCCACATAAGTGCTGCCCGTATCTGAAAATTTTGTTTTCTAGATACATCGTACGTGTTGGAACCTACTTCCCACAGCTGATTCAACTCATCAATCAACGGCTGTAAATACACATCGATGTTCCTTTTCAGATTGTTCAGACCTGGGATAATAACGGTGAGGAACATATACGGAGTCTTCATGCACATCCAAGGCGGTAGATTGTACGGGGTGACGATTACAGGCCAACACGAATACTGGGATCCCGAAAGTCCGAATGGGGTAAAACCATCAGAGCAGAGACCCAATCTGACATTACGCGGATCAGAAGCAAAATCTGGATACTCTCGATCAAAGTGCTTCCATGCTTCTCCATCAGATGGGTGATCCAATACTTCTTCGGTATGTTCCCGCTTATGCCAACTCATGTTCTCTGCAGTTTCCTTCACCATAAACAACCGCTGCAATCGCGGCGTCAACGGCAAGTAGTGCATCGAAGAGGTAGGCTTCCTGGCACCGACAGACTTTCGTCTACCACATGCCTTATAGCGATCGACACCACAAAATCTGCAGGTGTCTTCATCCTTGTCGTCTTTGTAGTACAACATGCACCCGTTGCGACAGGCATCGATTTTTTCGTATCCCATCCAGAGCAATCTTACCATCCTCTTAGACCGGTAGAAGTCTTTAGGCAACTTCACACCCTCAGGCAATATTTCTATAAGCAACTCCATAAGTCGGTTGTAGCAATCTTGCGACATATTAAAATCGGACTTGATGCTCAACAATCTTGTAACGACCTCCAACGGTGAATGATCCTCACAACCAGGATATAATGGAGTCCTTGTATTCTCCAGCAACTCCATGAACTGTGCAGCATCGGGGATCGGTGTCTCCTCAGGTGCATCATGATCATCCGGATCGAAACTAGGCCCGACCGCATCGAAAACCATGTTCACCAACCCATCTCGTAAGGAGCGTTGTTGTGGACATCCACATAAGGCTCGTACTCCGATGCTAAAGACACAAGTTCTCCGTGCTCGCTCCACTGATAGTAATTCGGCGTGAAACCCTTCGAGTATAAATGATACGTGACATCCACTTCTGGATGATATTTCAAGTTGCGACATCTCACACACGGACACTTAATTTTGGTACCGTCCATGTACTGAGGGAACGCCTTGGCAAACTGCAGAAACTGGTGTACACCCTCTATGAATTCATCCCGCACACCACACATGTCATCAGGATGACGGTTGTACATCCAAGTACGATTCTGCAGATAGTAATTCAACTCCATAATTCTGTAAGATAGATACATCAAGGTAGTGAATGATATGCAAGTGTCAAAGCTTTGAAATAGTAGCTCAACCGAGGGATAGAGTTAATTGGAGGAAGTTACTGGGGAAAGTGAAGACCGACATGAACTGATGACGCACGAAAATGAGGGTCTCAAAGCTGGAACAAGTCAAGTTGTGCTTTGGAAAAAGAACTCTTGCAAGCTCTTTGTTCACAAAGTAAGCTATAAATAGAGAATACAGAACAAATAACGAGTTCGTAACTCAAGTATAGAGCATACAAGAGTCGTAAACTCGAGAGATGTTCTGCATTCGTTATATCTTGCTTTACGTACAAAGAGCTTAACAAGAATAGAACATATCCAAAACACAACTTTACTTGTTACAACTTTGATCCCCAAATTCTCGTTTGTCAGTTCATGTGGTCTACACTTTCCGCAGTATATGTACACATGACATTTTACGTTAAATGGTCAGAGATTATCGGTCATCTTCTTTTCGTATTGCTAACTTTTGTTTTGCGTGTTTGTGCGTGCGGTGGTCAGAGATTATCGCGATGGTATATTGAATCAGATGTTGGCAAATCAGTTGGTTTAGAATGTTAGGTTACAGATATTGAAGTGGATAGAGGTAGGTTGCAGATATTGAAAGACTGTGACTCTGCATGAGTCATATTAGAGGATTTACTCTGCATAATCATGTACTAAGTATAAGATATGGGTTAGGGCTTAATGGGCTAAGCTAAGCTAGGAGTCCAATAACACCAATAGTAATGTCTGTAACTAGGGTATTTGTGAATATTATGTATCAATATGAGAATAAAGTTTGGGTAGTAATTTAGCATATTATTTATCTTATATCTAGAATACCCTAATTTAGCCAAAATTTGAGCACATAGGTGTCATAGTATGTGCACGTCAGTGTTGTGTCATGTGTCAAAGTGTGTGTGTGTGTGTCAATTCTAGGTCTCCAAGTCATTTCTAGGTCACACTAGGACAACTGGGGCAATACCTTGCCAAACTTGGTCAAACTAGGTCACACCTAGGTTTTTAGGGCCATATGTTGCCTTACCAAGGTATTCTAGTCTATACTAGGCTAATACCCTATGTATTTGCCCTACCAATATCCTATTCACATAGGTAAAACCATTACTATGGCCTATTTACCTAATTACCTATACACTAGCCTATCCTTAACTCTAGTAAAAACCAATACCCAAACTCAATACCCCATACACTACAACATAGGTATCTCCCATACCCATGTGTCAACCCATTACCTAAACCTATAGGCTTCCTAAACCTATATATTACCTAGTCACTCTAGGTAAAGCCATTACCTATACTCATAGGTAAAACAATTCCTATCTTGAAGTTACCTATACTTATTGTCCTAGTCCTCATCTATACACATTATCCTAAGGCCTCGTTTGGTTCACCAATTTAAGGAACTAGGAAAGGAAAGTTGTTCCTTTCCTTTGTTTGGTAACCACAAACTTGAGAATCAATTTCCTCACAAGGGGAAAATTGGAGGGAATATGGTTCCACTCATGACTCGAATATCAGAGCTAATCGTCGAGCTTGACATAAGTGATAATGTGCAAATTGGAGGGAAAATTGGCAGGGTTACCACCTTGTCAACTGGGTAGTTTGTAGAAGGAAAACCTTCTTAATGTGCAATTCGTTCCTAATTACAACTGATAATGTTAAATGTTATACATAAATGTACATGTTCTGTATTCCACCTACATGTTTATGTGTACCCATGGACTGAACTCTAATGAGATAGACTGCAACATGGTTATGTGGGCTGAACACATACCTAGGGTGGACTGAAACATGATATGCAGTGTGTTATACAACAAGATGGACAGGTAATGCAATAGGCACATGTGGGCTGAACACATACCTAGGGTGGACTGAAACATGATATGCTCTATGGTATGCAGGACAGATTCATGTAAGTGGATTGATACCCAATTGTGACAGGGACTGTCCTCATAGGCAGTACAGGACCCGGGCTAAACCAATACCCACTTCTAACCTGAGCCATTCCTCTTCCTTCGACTGATACTAACATCAATGGAAATTGTTACAACCATAGGAGTGGACTGCATAGTAGTAATGAACATGTGATGGCTGCTATTTAAGGGACTGAATAATTACTTAACACTTGAACCTTACACTTGTAACAATACCTTAGCTAGGGACATGAGCTCTGGTATTGCAAACGAGCCAAGCCGAGCCAAGCTTTTGTAAGCTTGAACTTGGCTTGACTAGAATTAATCGAGTTCGAGCTCGAGCTCAAGCTTGATAAATTTTTTATTTTAGAGCTTGAGCTTGGCTTGAGCTTGGCTTGAGCTTGTTTATATTAAGCTTGAGCTTGGCTTGGTTTGAGCTCGAGCTTGGCTTGATAAGCAAGCTAGATTCAAGCTTGATAAACAAGCTCGATAAGCTCATATCAAGCTCATTAAGCTTGATTTCAAGCTTGTTCACCTTTATTTCAAGCCTAATGAGCTCGATTTCAACCTAGTTATGCTTGAATTCAAGTACCTGTAATTTAACAATTTATTTATAAAAATTTAATTAAAAAAATTCCTTCATATCAATTATTAAGGACATATAAATATATAAAGCACACAACCATATCATTATACAAACATACATAAAATTAGAATTCAACAAACAAACGAGCTTCTAAACAAGCTCCTAAACGAGCTTGGCTCATTTGCAGCCCTAGACATGAGCTCGGCTTGTTTACTAAACGAACCGAGCTCAAACGAGCTTTTATCGAGCCGAGTTTCGAGCAGCTCGCAAACGGCTTGGCTCATTTGCAGCCCTAGACATGAGCTCTGGTATTCGAACCCCCAATTGATGCACAGTGTGTGTCAAAGTGTCCAAAGTGTCCACTTGTGTGTCAAAGTGTCCACGTGTGTGTCAAAGGGTCGTGTCTGTGTCGCATCAGAAAAAGGGAGATAGGGTTAGGGTTTACCGACACAGCGTTGGGGTTGGGTCGGGGTCGCCGGGGCTGGAGCAGCGGCGGAGGAGACTGGTCGGAGGGGTCTTCGGAGGGATTGAGTCGTCGGAGGAATGGGGTCGTCGGGCAGGGGGTCGCCGCGAGCGGGAGATTAGAAAATTTTGGGTAAAAAAATGAAAAATCGATCGGGGCAGAACCCTATATGAAATGTTTTAGCGACGTCTTCAAATGACATCGCTAACCGTCGCTATTTATTAAAACCTGGCGACGTCTTAAAAGTGGCGTCACTAAACGACGCTGAATTAAAAAAAACAGCGACGTTTTGCGACTAGAATGCGACATCAGTTGGCCAAAACATTAATGGTGTCGCTAACTATCGCTCAAACGTCGCTGATAGTGACGTAAAGCGACGTATGTATAAAACATCGCTAAAAGCACAAAATTTAGTGACGTATTTATCTGGAGTCGCTAATTTCGTCGCCATTATGACTTATTTTGGTAGTGAATCGAGCCGTATTGGCTCGGCCAAACGACAAGGCGTATCGGCTTAAGGTGGGGGGCTTTGACTTCTCTTTCCTACTCCTTCACTACAACAAATAGGGCATACAATAGCAGTTATCTATTGCGTTCAAGCCTCCCTGCTATAGAATGTCATCATCAATAGCTTTCCTTCCGCAGTGCTATTAAAATAGAATACAATAACAATTTATCTATAGCGTTCGAGCCTCCCTACTATTATAATATAATCATCCATAGCGTTCATAATGAAGTGCTATTAAACGTTCATACAATAGCAGTTTATCTATAGCGTTGAAGCCTCCCCGCTATTAGAATGTCATTATCAATAGCGTTCATTATGCAGTGTTGTTAACAGAACTTTATATAGCGTATTATGAACACAGTTAAAGGTATAGTTTTTTCTGAACGTTGCTATGCCCGTATGTCTAGGGGTGAGCATTATTCAGTTTTTGGACCGAAATCCGAACCGAACCTAACCGAATAAGAGATTCGGTTCGGTTTGAAAAAAATTTGGTTCGGTTTCAAAAATACTAAAATTTGTTATTCGGTTTCG
Organism: Iris pallida; assembly: GCA_029216955.1. Taxonomy (NCBI): domain Eukaryota; kingdom Viridiplantae; phylum Streptophyta; class Magnoliopsida; order Asparagales; family Iridaceae; genus Iris; species Iris pallida. The sequence goes on from JANAVB010029220.1 coordinate 4,203,867, forward strand.
GTTTAATCCCACTAACCTTTCAGAAATTTTATCTAAAATTCCTCTCCCTGGTAAACCGAATAAGAAAATTTAGTAATATATATACAAAATATATCTTTGTATATTTAGTTACTATATATATTGACAAAAAAATTATAAATACACTGAAATATTGGTTAAACCAAATAAACTGAAAATCGAACAGATTTATTCCGTTCGATTTGGTTCGGTACGAGATATTTTGGTTGGTTTCAATTTTTGTTATTCAATTTTCGGTCGAATTCGGTATTTGGTAATTCGGTTCGGTTAACCGAGTTAATCGAATGCTCACAATTGAACTATCTACTGTTCCAATCATGGAAGAAGCAACACAGTTTTCTATTTTATATCAAAAAAATAAGTTATAGGAGTGATTCAGTTTTGCTGTATAATTTATAGCGTTCTCGATAGCGGGCGATCCCGTCCGTTGGATTTTTAGAAATTAAATCGGTACCGTCCATAGCAAAATGCTATGTCTTATGTTTGAAAAAACCTTAATGTATTCTCCCCCAACCCTTCAACTCCTCATAACCCGCGCGCCAAACTGAAAACCCCTCCCCCTCATTCTCTCTGTCACGAAAACCCCTCCCCTTCGGGAAACCCTCCCCCTCCTTCTCTCTGTCATGAAAGCCTCCCTCTTCCTCAGGTAACGCTCCCCTCACGAAACCCTCCCTCTTCCTCATCTTCTTCTCTCTGTCTCTCTCTCCCCTCACGAAAACCCTAAAATTCGACCGACCGACTGATAGATTATTTGGGATTTTCATAAGGGATTATTTGGGTTTTTCGTGAGGGATCTTATAGTGTGTGAGTCTTTATATTCTTCTTTATGGCTTTTTTCCGTTTTGTTTCAGGAACCCTAATTCTATGGCGTATGATTATCATCCTTGAAAAATGAAAAACGAATTTGTGTTAATGCAAAAACCCTTACGTATTTTTGTGTTAATGCAAAAACGAATTTGTATTAATGCAAAAACAAAAAACGAATTTATGTTAATGCAAAAACGAATTTGTGTTAATACAAAAACCCTAACGTACATGAATAAAAAATGAAACAAATTTCTCTGATAGAAATTCTTTTTCTATGTACAATTCAGAAACCCTAACGTATTTTTGTTGTGTTTGATGTTCTTGGTTTGTTTCAGGAACCCTAAATTTGTGAAGTGTTGAAGAAGAAGAAAGTGCCACGAATTTCTCATCGCTGTGTAAGTCATTCATTTTTTGTTTATAATTTGTTTTTATTTTTTGTTTGTTTCAGGAAGTGACAATTGTTGTTGTTTACTAATGCATGTACAAAGTCTAAATTATTTAATTTAAAACTCTTTAGGGCCTCGTACAAATTATTTTTGGTGTTATCAAGCTCGATATAAGCAAGTTGTGGGTGTCAACATGATGAATAAAGATTGGGTTCATCTTAACAAGTATTGAAATGCTTTTACTATACTAATGTGTTCACTTAATTAAATCCATCTGTATGTCTTATTTATGTTATAATTCTTTTGTATTTTTTAGGAATACGACATTGTATAAGAAATATGTCCGTCAGTTTATGGATTTTGCCAAGTCAAATGCAAAGAATCCAGACTTTATATTATGTCCCTGCATTGATTGTAAGAATTTGTGTCGTGGTAATGAAGATATAATTTTACTTCATTTGCTAAGACGTGGGATGGATATGTCTTATACAACTTGGATTTGGCATGGGGATGGGTTGGACAAAGGAATTTTAAATTTGGAACAGACAGAGGATACTAATATAATTGAAGATGCATATGTTCAAAATGAACCCAATCCTGAACCTATCGAAGAGGAAAGGGAGGATGGATTAACAACCTTATTGAAGGATGCAAATAATCCATTATACTCAAGTTGCAAAAAGTATACTAGGTTATCGGCAACCGTTATTTTATACAAGCATAAGTCTATGTATGGAATTTCTAATAAATATTTTAGTCATCTTTTGGAAATATTGCATGATATTTTACCTGATGGAAACACAATTCCAGAATCCTCACGTAACGTTGAATCGTTGCTTAAGACATTTGAGCTTGATTGTGAGAAGATAGATGCATGTCCCAATGACTGTTGTCTATACAGAAAAGAATTGAAATATTGGTAAGTATAAAATATTGGTAAGTATAAAATATTGCTCGCATTGCTGATAAAATATTGGTAAGTATAATTTTTTTTCATTCGTATTTATATCTCTCTACTTATCAATGCCAATTTACCTAATACAACGCAGAGAAGGGAGGGACCATGTCCTAAAGATAAGGTTAGGCTTCGTGCTTGGATCCGGGGATATACTACTGGAGAAGGTGAAGCTAAGCACTCAAAGGACAACGAGCTCATTGTATGTATAACACAATTATCTTCTTATGGATAGTATATTTTTTTCTTGTATTGACAGTCAAGCGTTGTCCAACGGAGACTAATTCTAGTTTTCTTCATCGTAATTTCAGCAAAAGGCCAAGGAAATCCTTCTTGCACCACCTTCAGAGGGATCCCAACAATTAGATAAAGGTGATGCACTTTCACAAGTAGTACGTCAATCTGAAAAACGGGATAGGATTAGAGGAGCCGGAGCAACTAAATCTAAATTAGTTGCTCAAGAGAAGCATTCTCAAACAGTAGTTCGACTGGAAAATAAAATTGAATTAATGCAGGACGAAATTGACTCAATGTCAAAATTAGTTAAAGAACAAGCAAAGTTGATAGAGACTTTGATGAAAAATAAGGTAAGTATGGAGGAATTCTAGATTGACTCTTGTTTTATTTCACTTTGATATTTTTTTGTACATTACTTATGATGCTTGCCTTGTTTAGGAATGTGATCAACAAAAAGATGATGTTGAGGTGAGTGTAGAGGAGAGAAATTCCCAAATCGAAGTTGAGTCAATGTAAGGGCAAATCAACTCCATATCAAAGTTAATTGAACAACAAACTCAACTACTTGGTACATTAATGAAAAGTCAGGTAAGTCGTCAAGAATGACCACTTAGTACACTATATTTTTCTTTTTGGTTAATTACATGTAACTGTTTTCCTATTTAGGATCAAAATAAATGACCAATGAGAAGAACGACGAGAACACTGAAGAGGAGGAGGAGAACAATGATAGCAGTGATGTTGAGAACACTAAAGAGGAGGAGAACAATAGTGGCGACGAGAATAATTTTGAAGTAAAGGTCATTTCAAAATCTCCATCTACTCCACAGGTAATATATCTCTAATAACAAATAGAAGTATTGTAACTCGAATGATATATTAATATTTCTGAGCTTCAATCTTTGTTGTAGTCACATCATCGTCTGTCAAAGGACCAAAAATGCAAGTTACTCGATTGGACGGGAAACAAGAACGAAGTTGTTCAATTGGACGATGGATCACCGATGATCCGAATGTGCCGGTTTACGGTTATCCTCTTGGACAAGGTACATCCCGTGTTTGGGTAGATATAGTGATACAACCCAAAGCTCTGTTGTTTAGGCCATGTTTTGGTAACGACACAGTAGAGAAAATCATTGGAAGTACCACGGCTTGGCCAACAGACCACAATATGCCGTTTAAAGACTTGGTACGTCTTTAGTGATACCTCTCTCTTAGTCCAGGAATGATATAAGTACTGAATATTACAGTAAGATGAAAGTTTACATTCAATATTATGTCTACATATTTTGCTATATTTCAGAAAAGTTGTCATATGATTTGTAGTACTGGAAGCAACAAACTTAACAATATGACTTCTTTTTAACTACCACTAAAGTCTGTTACCTTATTAGTATAGGAAGGAAAAGAATATGAAGAATATTAATTACAAAAATTGTTGTCAAAGTTCAGACATTGGAGTCAATGCCCTCTATTGCCACAAGTTGTGAACTTGCTAAATATGTATGGATATGAATGGATCACTAATAAATTCAACTGACAATGGATTCCAGTTGTTTGGTTGATTATAACTCATAGAATTTTAGGCAATTTTCTATTGATAGCTAACTCATAAATTCAACTGCTTGTTTATTAACCATGAACAATAATGTTTCTCCCTATATTTGTGTAGGTTGGATGAAGTAAGAGGATTTCTGAGAAGCTTTGGTTGTGGATAGGCTCGAAGGGTTCGAGCTAAATTTTGGATATGCAATATTTTGGATATATGTATGGAAACAATTAAACGCTGACTACGCTGTTAATGTTTAATTTTGGAGAAATTATGAAGGATTTTGAATGTTCTTGACAGTGAAATTAATGAATTTACTTATGTTCGAAATTCATTTTGTGATTGATTCGTCGAGAAGCAATTAAATTTTTGAATACCCGCATTATGTGTATATATGCAATAGATATCTGTGGCATTCTGTATGTCTGCAATGCTATTTTGATGTGCTGCAATACTATTCTGATGTGAATTATTTCTTTACACTAATGCATTCTGCAATAGCATTCTGACATGCTATTGGTGCATATATAATAGCGCGAAAGAAACGCTATAAAAACCAATTTGTATCGAAAAGCTATTAACAAACAATAACATACATAAATGCAATTAAAAATCAACATTTTTCACGTACGCCATAAATAATTATAGCGTTAACAAACGTTATTAAGAAACTATAGCGTTCGTAAATGTTATGTAAACTCTATAGCATTTGTCACTGCTATAACAAGTCTATAGCGTTCATGGATGCAATAGTAACTCAATAGCGTTTATGAATGCTATTACTTTCCTATAGCGTTTTTAAATGCTATAACGCTGGTATAGCGTTCGTAAATGCTATAACCTGTCTATAGCGCCATGGAACGCTATAATCCATCAATAGCGTTCATGAACGCTATAACTTTATAGCGTTCTTGTACATGGGGCAATTATAGCGGGGGCATTTATAGCGGGCAGAATACGATATAATAGGCATTCTACAGCGTTCTGAGCACGCTATCGTATCCCATATCTGTTGTAGTGAGCTTCATGCCTAAGTAAACATATATTGTTGTATGATAAGTTAAACTATCGAGACCACGGGTGTGGCTCAATTAAAGAGATGAATATAGTGCATGTTGAACACTAGATAGAATTGAAATGAAATGTACATCAAATGTACGAGTCGCTATGGAACATTGAATATCGCAAAGGCGAGCGCCTCGGTGCGCAAGCCATAAGAAAAGGGGTTAACTATAACGACAAGTGCCTCAATACACGAGTCATTCCGTGCCCCCACACACGAGTTAGTATACAAGAATATTGAAAGACTATATCGGTGCGAGTGCCTCAGTGCACGAGCTATAGAACATTGAATACCCTATCGAGGTGTGCCTCAGTTGCATGAGTCAGAGGGAAGGAACATACATTGAACACTAAGACATAGAACATGAAATTACGGTATTGAGGCGTACATCGCATACACGACTCGAAGAATAGAGAACAATCATGTCAAGGCGTGTGTACATGCACGATAAAAGATGGCTTCGTTACGAAGAGAACAGTTGTGGCATGAATGTGACAGAACTGTCGGATATGACATGATGCCTCGAAGATGTTCGGGACCTTCGGGTCGTTCGTTTGACGAACATTGAGTTGGGGCATGATGTCATTAAACCTTGAAACGAAGTATAAAATGTGAAAACATAGAAAATTAATGTAAAAAATACGAGATGATACGAAGTTTGAGTCGCAGACTCAAGACTATGTTTGGTTGTTTGAATAAGATACGTGTTGCATGGTCGAATGGACTTGAGATATTGCCCGTGCACTGGTGGGATATGAATTCCCTCGAACGAGTTATAATTGCCGGGGCACCGGGACCGCTCGGCCTAGGAGAGATGAATAATCATTGTTGGCGCACATCTTTTGGGTATGACTTGCAATCTGCTACTGATGTGATAAGCCACAATTGATGGTAAGTTCGACGTCCTTTGAATACTGGGCCAGCAAACCCGTACGGGAAGGACACCGAGTTATCCAGTTTGAGAAAAGAAAAGAAAAACAAATTAGTCCATTCCGGCACAGATACGCCAATGACCTTCATATTGTTAAGGAACGGTAGTTTGAAAGTGCAGGAACAATAGATCCTGCATATAGCACTTATAACATGACATGGAAGGAATGAGGCATATTCACCTTGCGTCGGTGCAAGGATGAATGCGTCAGTGTTGGTCAGAAGTCATGAAACAACACGAGATTGCTATTGGTTGCCTGCTTGCTTATGCGAATCAAATAACATGCTTGTCATGATAACATGATTTACTACTTTCGAATATGCCATGAAACTGATCCTAAGGAGAACATAGAAAGATAACTAAATTGTATGCTGTATGAATCAATACATTACTGAATGTCGGTTTATTTAAGTGGGTCTTTGATTAGTACATCGAGGATAAAAGTACTAATCCCCCACTAGTTTGCTAGTAGGTTTAGGAAATGGTCTGCTCGCGACGGAGCTTCGCTTGATCGTACCGAGGCATGGAATGCAGTAGCGTTTGAAGCGTACGATCGCATTGATGCTCGGACTTGCAACATGATTGATGCGGCCCGGATATAGAAGGCATGATGTATGGAACGGTAAAATCCTTTATGGGCAAGAGAGAACTTGAGTATTGTAGCCAATCTGGCAAATTCAGTTGGGCTATTAAAAGCCTTTGTAACCTCAGTTCATTTATTAAAATAAAGAGAATTGTTTCGTATACTCTATTTTCTTTGGTTCTAATATCAAATCAAAGATAACCATTTGAGAACTTGGCATCTTGCCTTATACGAGTGCAACTCCAGACTCGTATGACATCATGTCCCAGCGAGGACGATGATTCGGATAAATCGATACGAGGACGAGTAATTTTTGGGTCGGGGTGTGACAAATTGATATCAGACCTCTAGGCTCAATTTCCTCAGGACGCTTGCTTCGTTTTAATTCCAAAGAGCTGCCTACCACCAATCAAATCACTCTTGACTCTACTCGATGTCGCACTGGATGTTCCATATAATAAGTCTAATACAAATCATGTAATTTTGTTGCATATATTTTGGAAATTACATAATATTTGCTAAGGAAGTTGCAAAATATTTGTTGCATCGAGTGCAATAAGCCGTTAAATAATTATTGCTGCAAGTGCAACAAGTCGCGAGATGTGAATTGAGATGTTCGTTGCTGCAAGTGCAACGAGTTGAGAAATATGAATCAAAATGTTTGTTATTTCAATACAACAGTCGATATGAGAAATATTGGTTGCATCGATATAATGAAAGTCGTAAAATGTTGCGGTATCAAATGCAATGAGTTGTGAATGATGCGTTGCAAAGAAAATGAAAGTTGAAAATTGAATGTGTTGAATAGATTCGAGTATTGGCTTTGAATAACTGAATTAAAAATGTTGCATGAGATGCAACGGTTGAAACTTAATAATACGTTGCACGAGATGCAACGGACAGAACTAAAATTATAAATCGATAGGCGAATCGTTCGGTTGTGCACCGAGCTTGTGTTGGCCAATGAATACATTGGCCGAGTTGTGTCAAAATTTATTTAATCAAAAGTTACAGTTGTGATCGGCATGATCACTGCGGAAATCGTGAGTCAGAATAAATTATTGGTTCATACCGAGTATGATGTGAGGAAAATAGCTTGATTTTCGAGTGGTATATGCCATACCACGTATGCGATGAATGACTCGATTCTGAGTGGTATATGCTATACCACTTGTGCGATGAATTGTATCGATGCGTTGTGAGAATTACGGAAGGTTTGTCCGCAACGGACGGGAGAGTACCGAGACATGATTGGAAATTTGTATGACGGTATTGTTAGCCCAATGATTACATCGTGTTTTTGAATATGGCTAATCATTTAATTTTAACATAATGATGTCACTAATATTCATATACTCACTATCATGTTGCTATTTAAACTTAACATTGTCCTAATTGTCCTATATCATATTGCCATGCTTGTATCGTACTGCAACTTATTTTGCTCGCCTAACATGTATTTGTAGACATGCAGTAAGCATGATCTAACATGATCAAACCAGGACATAGGTAATGAAGAACTAATGATGGACCAAAGACGATGTCATACAAAAAGATTTCTCTGAACCGCCTAGCGACCTATCTGGCACTACCAAAATAAGTCATATCAGCGACGTATTTAGCGACTCCAAGATAGAACGTCGCTAGTTTTTGGGGGTTTAGTGACGTTTATCTAAGACGTCGCTGTTTGTCGCCAACAACGACTAATAGCGATGTCTAGCGGCTACAATTTGTTAAATGGGAATCTGCGTCGCAAGTTCGTCGGTACACGTCGCTGATATAGCGACGTGTAGCGACGCATTTTAAGCAGCGTCGCCGTTTATTAAATATCAGTGACGTTTAGCGACGGCCGAAAAGGACGTCGTTAAATGTTTCAAATAGGCGGCGAGGGTTTCCTTTTCGGTCATTCACAAATTCCCTCCCCCCCAATTTTTCACGCGCTCCTCCTCCGCGACGCTCCTCCGACGATTTCCCTCCTCCGGCCTCCTCCTCTGCAGCGCTCCTCCGACGATCTCCCTCCTCCGGCCTCCTCCTTCTCCTCCTCCTCCTTCCTCAGGTAGCTCCTCCTTTCCAGTTTCTCCTCGTCTTCTAGCTCTCTCTCTCGCTTCTAGTTCATGTCCACGAGAGCGTGGACTCGCTGTGAGGGACACGAGACTCACAGTGGACTCACTGCGGGGGACACGAGAGCGTAGACTCGGTGACACCTATTTTGTTGGTTTGGACACATCGTGTCCCACTGTGTGGACACGAGACTCATAATGTGACACCTATATACTGATACTGGGAGTTTTTTGGGCATATCAACTGTCAATTTGATGTTTTGCTTGGATTCAAATTCTAATTTAGGGTTCGAGCCCTATTTACTGATACTGGGAGTTTTTTGGGCATTTTTAGGGTTTTGAAATAATGAATAAATTGACTAATAATTATTATCGAGCCCTATAAAATTTCAGCTATGTCATGAAGGATGGATACTAATCCTGTGAATGAGTTTTCTCCTAAGTATTCTCGACAGTTGAGTATGATTTAGCTCATTGACATTACTGAAATATGGAATGATTAGTGTAGGGTATGTTGGTCAGGTTTTGGCAGAGTTGGGATATGATAGTATGCATGTTACAATTAATAAGGAATGCTGTTGACACCAAATGTTGCACGACAGGTTACTTGAGTAACCTGGAATGTTTTACCTACTGAAACAAATGGTTTGGGCAAGGGTGTGTATAGGTTTGTCATCAGATGGTATAGGAATTTGCCTGCCAAGTTCTGAACAGCAGTCCAGGCTGCCTGCTTAGTTGAAAGTCTTAATTAGACTTTCTGTTCAATACCCTTTGACTGAATTAAGTTGACCTGAATACCATATTTTAAATCCTAAATCTAAGTCTGCCTGCTGTTCAATTCATGACAGGTTATCTTGTTAACAGTAAGTGCCTTCTTTTTTAATATGTGTGAAACTCAGAGGTAGGATAAATCCAGTACAAATTAGGGACTGTCATGTTCAGGCAGTTGGTAGCAGTATTTAAGACTAGTTTGATTTGTATAATTTAATGTTAAAGGCAGATAGGTAGGTCCTGTATGAGAGACTTGTCACGATCCGTACCCGTTTTTTTTTTTTTTAAACGGATACGAGACGTGTCTAAGCCAGCCTACGCCGCAGTGTCGACGGTAGAACGCTGTCACGACCATGAAGATCAAATCACAAATAATGCTCATTCACAAGAATTAATTTAACTTACAATGATCACAAGATTTACATTTGCAAAATATAAACTTGTACAAATATTTGAATGGCTACAACTCCACTATCTAGCTAATCTATAGGCTTTCCGTCTGCAAGTATACCCGTCACTTCCCAAGCTAAGTGAATCCACGGCTAACCTGAAAATGTTGGTTTTCAGTCAGAAATGGAACGAGCACAATTCACTGAATGCAATTTCAATAAAGAAAATGACTATAAAATAAAGGTTAGACATCAATCATGAGTTTTGAAAATAAACAGTAAATACGAAAAACCAATAGCAATAAATAGGCACAAAATACTTTCCCCAACTGTTAGAAGTACCGTTGATATGTGATCAGTCTGGGACGCTACACCGCACGGTCTACGAGATCTGCTTGCATAAAAAATAAGCACTGTCTACGAGATCTACTTGCAGAAATTAAACACTGTCTACGAGATCTACTGCATAAAAATAAACAAGGTCTACGAGATCTACTGCATAAAAGTAAACAAGGTCTACGAGATCTACTGCATAAAAGTAAACAAGGTCTACGAGATCTACTGCATAAAAGTAAACAAGGTCTACGAGATCTACTGCATAAAAGTAAACGAGGTCTACGGTCGGATCACACATCCTTGATACTTCTCATTCCCGACTCAATAATTTATAATAGAGTATAAAAATCACATAACCAATGACTAATCAATGAAATATAGTAAAGATTAATATCGAAATGCAGACAATAAACTGTACTCACCTGTGGTCCTCTGCTGGTGAAACCGACAGTCTGAACTACTCAATGTGCCACAATAGTCAAAACCCGTACAACCGTCCCCAGAAGCTGAAATAAACATTACCAATGTTCTCAGAATAGTTAAATTAGCTAGAATCGCCTGTCCTTAAGTCCAATTCTGGACACAGGGGCAAAATGGTAATTTTGGACAAAAATAATGTCCGCCGTTGGACCCGTTTTGCACCGAAAAGCGTGCCAAAGTCAATGGTCTCTAAAGTCGTCAAACTACATGTCTACGGATCCAGTTTTCCGATACGAACCCAACCGTATGTCCAAAGTTGGATTTCGGCGGGCCGTGCACAAAATCGCCCGTTGAGTGAGACCGTGGGGCCCGCAAAACGACGTACGATTCAACTGTCTCAGAATTGGACCAAACTTGGCATACAGGACCAAAAAAATGGTACGGTCCTGCTGGCATAAGTTCCGTCTCGATCTGACGAGCGTGCACAAAGTAATTAAGAAATTTGCAAAGTACACGATACGGTAAATTTCGACGGATACGTATCAAATTCGTCGCGCACACGCGACCAATTTGAATTCCGTCAAAGCCCACACGACCATAAAGTCGATACACAGCTTTCGATGCTTTCGGTTCGCGACCACGTTGCCCGAAATGGCGGGACGTACGTCGTATCGAAGGATTTTGTGATTTTCAAAACAGATTTTCGGTGAACTTCGGGATCGGATTTCTCGACACGTAGTCTACGAAATCCGATTCTACAAAAAGGGAATCGAAGCCCTATAGGTTGTCTAGGATTGTCTTTAAATATTTTCTTAATGTTGTGCACGAGTTGATCGAATCGATCCTCGAACAACACATCCATACTGTTTTCTAGACTGTTTTGAAACGGGTTTTTTTGCTGATTTTTGGGTTGATCTCCTGGACCATCTAATTCGATTTGTTCTAAACGAAATGAAAGGACTAAAAGTTGGATAGGTTGGTGACGTACCGGTGAAGACGGTTTGAAAAACGATGCATCGGAGACAGAGAAATCTTCCCGTGAAGTCGGATGTTGCACTGCGGTTGCTGTCCTCTTCGCGCTTGTACGCGCGCGCAAGTGCGGTTTCCGCAGTCCAGGCCGGCACTGCCAAGGTTGGCCAGCCACCGTGACGGCGCGTACGAGGTGTTTTGGCTGTCCAGGCTGTGGTTAATGGACTTCGATTAGGTGTTTTAGGTGGCGGCGTCGAGAAACCTAGGGTTTGCAGACATCATGTGTTCTCTCTCAAACTGTCGACGTATATATACGTAAGTATATATGAACCGAACGTGCTGCTTGGGCTTGGGAAAAGGTCGGGCTGGTTCTGCTGAGAGCAGAACGAGAGGGGGAAAACTTCCCTGTGTGGTTTGGTTGCTGGCCCATGGGGCCGGTTTAGGAAGCTATTGCTTCTCTTCTGTGGGTTAAAGGGCTCTCATTTAATCTCTATTTCTTTTTTTCTATTTCTATTAGCAAAATACAATCTATATTTTTTTATATACAATCTATATATATATATATATATATATATATATATATATATATATATATATATATATATATATTCATATATACCTGTATATACAGGTACATTTATATGTATATTTATACACACATAAATTATTTATATATATATATATGCACATACACGCACATATAATTATTAATTCACCCTATATATCCAAAACTATATATATATATATATATATATATATATATATATACGAGTATTTATATATACACATACCCGTATACGTTCAAATATAAGGAATAACATATTCTAAATATAATTTATAATAGAAATGCAATATACTAAAATTCATAAATCAATTACAATGATATTTTATATATACAAAAATCCTAATTTTCATATATTATAAATACTCTCCTACCTATACATATATTCAAGTACATATATACAACCTAGTTAATTCCCATAACATCCAAAGGATTCATTAAAGAATTTATTTACTATATTACCAACTAAAATACTATTTTAATAGCAAGCACAATAATATATATCTACCGATTCCAAATTGCTTCCTAAATCACTAAAGTGAAATGCCACTACAACGTGCCTCTATATGGTCGTCTCTACTCGTACTACCCGACTACTAGGGCTTGGACTTGACTTGGGCTTATTCTGGACAGGTTTGGCACAACCGGATTCTCGAAAACTCAATAATATAATTAAATAATAAATAAAACTTCGGTATGGGTTAAGTTGCAACTTGGCTTGGTTTTCCTAGTTAGGACGTCACTATGGCTCGGTCTTCCCTACTAGGGCTATTACACTAGTTAAAGCACGCCACTGCACTATCCGTGCCATGATTCCTAGTCGCATTGTGCTCCAAAATTCCTAACCATGGCTAAAATCATTCACCGTAATAATTAAGTAAATAATTATTCATAATATTCTAAAATCACTATTTAAATCAAATAAATAAAATAAAAATATTCAAAATTTTGGGAAGGGAGGCTACAATTCTACCCACCTTAAAATAATTTCGTTCTCGAAATTCTAATCAACAACTATTCCTTAAAATCAAAGTCTACCATTACTTTAATCTCCTCAATTTAATTCCTCAAAAATAGTTCATATCCTCCTCCTAATCAATTTGTAACTACGAAGCCTCGATGACTTCTACCCACCTTTGGTCACACTACTCCTCAAAACACAGGTCACTAAACTTTATAACCTTCCAACTATTTGCTAACAATTCTACCAACAGATATCTACTGTATATGGCATCTACTACCCCCTCCTATCTATCAAATAATCCAAAATTTAACAAGCAACAAATTTGCACAAGTAGTTAAGAATTATTGGGAAATTATAACAAACATGTCCTTCGTCGCTCTACAATAAGAAAGACAAGAAGATTAACCGATAGCAATTATGAAGTCCCAAGAGCGGTAGAGAGTTTCCGACGGTACAGCTAAAAAGGGTATTTACGAACACTGACTTGTTTGCTAGATTGGCTACTATGGTTCAGTCACTTGCTACGTCGAAGAACTCTTCATTTCCTAGAGAGGTTTGCAATCCGTGGACTATGGAAAATCTGTTCTCTAAATTAATCCGAACAAGGTTCAAAAATAGAACGAAATTGGAGAAGTCAAGATTGTGATCTTTTCGTGGTTATTTAAACACACGAGCAAAGAATCCAAATGCAATGCAAGATCTTAATCTATATGGACTGAACAAGATCCCAGGATAAAACTATGTCTACTAGATAGGCTATCCTAGAATAGGTTTCTATCCAAGGATTGAGCTAGTTGCTAGTCGGGTTGGTTAGCTAGGTCCATAAGCCTGAAATGCGCCTTCAGTGACCTTTGTGTTTAAGTAGCACATGAGGCCTCAATTGGGTGGACGCTAGTGGCATGTGCGTAGTGGGCTTCGAGTAGATCACAACCATATATTGGGTCGAATGAACTGAATTAAGGTTGAGGCTCTAATGGAAGTCGGGAAATGTACCGGCATTATGGTAAGGGTTATAACTAATTCTTTTAACCTGAAAGTCGTAGCACAAAAATAGAGTACAAGGGGACGGGTTTGAGTGGGACATGATATACCTAGATGAAGGTGGACTCGTCTAGATCTTGCATGTGAAATCTGTTGGAAGGTAACATCTGGTCTCGTGCTCCGAATATTAATGACACGGTCGGGAACACAAAATGATCTAAATGGAAAGTGGGAGTCCAAGAGTACTAATAATCATGGTCCAAGGGTACTAATAATCATCTTAATGGAAATTATTCTAATCACTCGGTTATTCGGATATATCCTAAATTTTATGAGGCTTACAGTCTACCCACCTTAGGAGCTAGGATATGATTTTAGGAATGGTGAGGTTAGAAGAATTCCAAAGTTCGGATACTGTACCTCGACTCTTGTTAATAAAGAATGAGGCACGGCATAACGGAATATGGTAGGTATAAGTCGAGTCAAGGATCATTCCTCAATAAAGGGAAAACAAGGGTGTACAATGACAAATGGTCGATAAGATAGAGGGGTATACACGTCCATAGTGTACAAGAGTTATCGACCGGGTAACCAACTCTAAGGTAAGAAGATTTCTAACTATTGAGTCATGGATTTCTATTGGTATCAAACCTGCCAGACTATTGTTACAAGGGTTCTAGTTAAAGCAAGCTTCAAACAAATAGTTTGAGGCTCACAACAATCGGTCTCTTGAGAATAGATAGTCTCCTAGATTGGCATTCGATCAAGGGAACGATCCTAATCATCCTCGGACTCCAGTGACTAGAAGATCAAGATAGTGGGTTTAGGGTCGCAGAGAGGACGAGTAACTTAAGGCAAGGTTCTAGTCACCTGGCTGGCCGATGGTAGTTAGCCTTGTGTATACAACCATCATAACCATGGAAATACCTTGTACCTCTCTACTAATTATAAGCTTTCGTCTTTCCAAATCAGTGAAAGACAAAACAATAGGATTCAAGAGAGATGTCACTGAACACAATTACGTGATTCAAGGACGGATGTATAATTCAAGAGGAATTGTCAAAGCAGTCGTGGATGAGATCCTAGAGACCACTACATCTCAATCCACGCAGGATAATTAGATGAAGAGCGAACCAAATGCATCATGGTTGATCAGACCGTAATACAATAATTCTGATTAAACAATATGTTAGCGGGCATCCCCAATAAACATGTGTTTTGAATCAAGCTCGATAAAAGAGTAAGCTTGCAAAAACTAGGCTGTAATAGCAGCATTGGTCAAGAGGGTCAAAATATAAATATGTAAGATTTTTGAAATGAGGCACAAATGGTTCGAGTTTTGAGATAATCAAAACCTTTCCTGGTGTCATTGGTTATACAGTCTTCCTACTATCTTCTGATCCACAAGGACTTGGTCGACTAATGGGTTATGGTCATTCTAAATTCCATATTCTAGGTAACCCTATTAGTGTCAGTCGATAACCTCGTCAATAGGTCACAAGGACCACGGAATGCTAGATCGGGAGACGTGCTATCCAACTTACAAAACTTCCACCAATATTGCCTTTGGATCTTATGGAACACACAGGGCACTGTCCTATCCTCTATAGTATCCTTAATTTGTAATCACGTCTGAAGTCATTTCACCGAGGACTATGCCTCGCCCGTAAAATCGGGCTGTGGTAATCCTTGGTTTCGTAACTCAAATATGATACAAATCGAACATTACTTAACTTTATCCAATATTGGCTCAAGGATAACTACGATCAAGGGTGGACCACTAGTCATATCTCTAGCAAATTCTATAACCGATATTTTCCTAATCTCATTTCAACTCTAGGGGTCGTGTCTCGCCAGTGCGCTGCTGGCTGCAGTGAATCCCTAGTCTCCAAAATTTAAATAAATGGCGACAGTGCGCTGCTGTCCTGCCAGTATAAGTTAACTAACATTCTCGTAACTATATCTGTAAATAAATTCCTGAGCTTCTAGAGATTCAAACAAGTTGACTATGAAATAAGGCATAAATATTTGCCCTATCAACCCTTAAAATAAAAGATTGAGCAGGGAGAAAATAACTGAAGACAAAAAGATACACAAACATTCTAATGTCTATTCCATGTGTATTCAAACATTGAGGAAAACTTTGAACCGAAACTAACTCGAGGTCCGCATGGGGATAACAATAATCAGAATTTATACAAATATTAATTCCTAGGGCAAATAGAAACTAAATAGACAGTTCGACTAAGATATGAGGATGATATCTAAGAGGCAAAGAGAAGGATCTGCCCAATTCATCAAGGTTAGATCATAAATTATATGAAGCCCTGTCTCACCAAGTGAATAATCTATCCACTTTGGATCGTGTCACCATATCAAGAGATAATAGTGTACCTATGGGGATCTGACAAACAATCTACATTAATAACTCATCTAAATTGTATGGCCTAGACTACCCATCGGTCAATTTGTATAAGGGACTCTTAGTCCTAGTTATTCTCTTAAATTAAATTAATCCTTGTTTGTGAATGAGCATGTTCTAGTCGCAGGCTCGCAATAGTACAACTAACTTAAGTACCATCACGAGTTCGTATGATTTGCGAAAACAGACCTGCATGGGCCACCACAAAAACTTGTCACGACCCGCACCCGTTTTTTTTTTTAAAAACGGATACGAGACGTGTCCAAGCCAACCTACGCCGCAGTGTCGGCGGTAGAACGCTGTCACGGCCATGAAGATCAAATCACAAATAATGTTCATTCACAAGAATTAATTTAACTTACAATGATCACAAGATTTACATTTGCAAAATATAAACTTGTACAAATATTTGAATGGCTACAACTCCACTATCTAGCTAATCTATAGGCTTTCCGTCTGCAAGTATACCCGTCACTCCCCAAGCTAAGTGAATCCACAGCTAACCTGAAAATGTTGGTTTCCAGTCAGGAATGGAACGAGCATAATTCACTGAATGCAATTTCAATAAAAAAAATGACTATAAAATAAAGGTTAGACATCAATCATAAGTTTTAAAAATAAACAGTAAATACGAAAAACCAATAGCAATAAATAGACAAAAAATACTTTCCCCAACTGTTAGAAGTACCGTTGATATGTGATCAGTCTGGGACGCTACACCGCACAGTCTACGAGATCTACTTGCATGAAAAATAAGCACTGTCTACGAGATCTACTTGCAGAAATTAAACACTGTCTACGAGATCTACTGCATAAAAATAAACAAGGTCTACGAGATCTACTACATAAAAGTAAACAAGGTCTACGAGATCTACTGCATAAAAGTAAACAAGGTCTACGAGATCTACTGCATAAAAGTAAACAAGGTCTACGAGATCTACTGCATAAAAGTAAACGAGGTCTACGGTCGGATCACACATCCTTGGTACTTCTCATTCCCGACTCAATAATTTATAATAGAGTATAAAAATCACATAACCAATGACTAATCAATGAAATATAGTAAAGATTAATATCGAAATGCAGACAATAAACTGTACTCGCCTGTGGTCCTCTGCTGGTGAAATCGACAGTCTGAACTACTCAATGTGCCACAATAGTCAAAACCCGTACAACAGTCCCCAGAAGCTAAAATAAACATTACCAATATTCTCAGAATAGTCAAATTAGCTAGAATCGCCTGTCCTTAAGTCCAATTCTGGACACAGGGGCAAAACGGTAATTTCGGACAAAAATGATGTCCGCTGTTAGACCCGTTTTGTACCGAAAAGCGTGCCAAAGTCAATGGTCTCTAAAGTCATCAAACTACATGTCTACGGATCCAGTTTTCCGATACGAACCCAACCGTATATCCAAAGTTGGATTTCGGCGGGCCGTGCACAAAATCGCCCGTTGAGTGGGACCATGGGGCCCGCAAAACGACGTACGATTCAACTGTCTCAGAATTAGACCAAACTTGGCATACTGGACCAGAAAAATGGTACGGTCCTGCTGGCACAAGTTTTGTCTCGATCTGACGAGCGTGCACAAAGTAATTGAGAAATTTGTAAAGTGCACGATACGGTGAATTTCGACGGATACGCATCAAATTCGTCGCGCACACGCGACCAATTTGAATTCCGTCAAAGCCCACACGACCACAAAGCCGATACGCAGCTTTCGATGCTTTCAGTTCACGACCACGTCGCCCGAAATGGTGGGACGCACGTCGTATCGAAGGATTTTGTGATTTTCAAAACAGATTTTCGGTGAACTTCGGGATCGGATTTCTCGACACGTAGTCTACGAAATCCGATTCTACAAAAAGGAAATCGAAGCCCTATAGGTTGTCTAGGATTGTCTTTAAATAGTTTCTTAATGTTGTGCACGAGTTGATCGGAATCGATCCTCAAACAGGACATCCATACTGTTTTCTAGACTGTTTCGAAACGGGTTTTTTGCTGATTTTTGGGTTGATCTCCTGGACCATCTAATTCGATTTGTTCTAAACAAAATGAAAGGACTAAGAGTTGGATAGGTTGGTGACGTACCGGTGAAGACGGTTTGAAAAATGATACCTCGGAGACGGAGAAATCTTCCCGTGAAGTCGGATGTTGCACTGCGGTTGCTGTCCTCTTCGTGCTTGTACGCGCGCGCGTGTGCGGTTTTTGCAGTCCAAGCCGGCGCTGCCAAGGTCGGCCAGCCACCATGACGGCGTGTACGAGGTCGCTGGCTGTCCAGGCTGTGGTCGATGGACTTCGATTAGGTGTTTTGGGTGACGGCGTCGAGAAACCTAGGGTTTGCAGACATCCTGTGTTCTCTCTCGAACTGTCGACGTATATATACGTAAGTATATATGAACCGAACGTGCTGCTTGGGCTTGGGAAAAGGTTGGGCTGGTTCTGCTGAGAGCAGAACGAGAGGGGGAAAACTTCCCTGTGTGGTTTGGTTGCTGGCCCATGGGGCCGGTTCGGAAAGCTATTGCTTCTCTTCTGTGGGTTAAAGGGCTCTCATTTAATCTCTATTTCTTTTTTTCTTTTTTTCTATTTCTATTAGCAAAATACAATATATATATATATATATATATATATATATATATATATATATATATATATATATATATATATATATATTCATATATACCTTGCCGCAGCAACAAAGAAAGGAAAAGGGAAAAAGAAATGGTAGAATGGAGAGAGAGAGAGGTTTAGATGGGATATAATGGTCCCCCCTCTCTTCATGCCAAGTGACAAGTGGCATGAAAACTTGCCACTTGCACTAGGAATTGACACATGTCTAGGTGAGGTGTCCACATGGGTTGTGCAAATTTGAAATTTGCCTAAGGGTTTCTATGCAAAATTTAATGTATATATATATATATATAAATTTAAAATAAAATTATACCCATTTTAATTTATAATTTATAATTAATTGTTAAAAATAATAATAATTAATAATTTAATATTAGGGATTTATAAGTCATGACATTTATATACAGGTACATTTATATGTATATTTATACACACATAAATTATTTATATATATATATGCACATACACGCACATATAATTATTAATTCACTCTATATATCCAAAACTATATTATATATATATATATATATATATATATATATATATATATATATATATATATATATATATATATATATATATACGAGTATTTATATATACACATACCCGTATACGTTCAAATATAAGGAATAACATATTCTAAATATAATTTATAATATAAATACAATATACTAAAATTCATAAATCAATTACAATGATATTTTATATATACAAAAATCCTAATTTTCATATATTATAAATACTCTCCTACCTATACATATATTCAAGTACATATATACAACCTAGTTAATTCCCATAACATCCAAAGGATTCATTAAAGAATTTATTTACTATATTACCAACTAAAATACTATTTTAATAGCAAGCACAATAATATATATCTACCGATTCCAAATTGCTTCCTAAATCACTAAAGTGAAATGCCACTACAACGTGCCTCTATATGGTCGTCTCTACTCGTACTACCCGACTACTAGGGCTTGGACTTGACTTGGGCTTATTCTGGACAGGTTTGGCACAACCGGATTCTCGAAAACTCAATAATATAATTAAATAATAAATAAAACTTCGGTACGGGTTAAGTCGCAACTTGGCTTGGTTTTCCTAGTTAGGACGTCACTATGGCTCGGTCTTCCCTACTAGGGCTATTACACTAGTTAAAGCACGCCACTGCACTATCCGTGCCATGATTTCTAGTCGCATTGTGCTCCAAAATTCCTAACCATGGCTAAAATCATCCACCGTAATAATTAAGTAAATAATTATTCATAATATTCTAAAATTACTATTTAAATCAAATAAATAAAATAAAAATATTCAAAATTTCGGGAAGGGAGGCTACAAGACTGGATACCTAGGTAGAAATACATCTACAGCCATTCGACTAGCGAGGTAGAATGTCAGGCATTTTGGAAAAATGGTGAGATACACCAAGTCAGACACTGTCCCTACAGCCATTCGACTGGCGAGGTAGAAATCTATGTAGGACATTTGCTATAAGGACTTTGTATTAATCTACGGTACGACATCGTGATCAGGACATAGTCCCTGCAGCCATTCGACTGTCGAGGCAGAAACTATGTAGCCGTAGATAAAGTTGACTGTCCTCCGACCCTCATCCCTCGGCAATGATGATACGACAACCTATCACTATATCTTATATAGTAGTAGATGATGTCTTAGTATTACATTATGTGAGTTCATCTTGATTCTGTTACATTCTTCAGATACTAGATACGATAAGAACATATACTACACCATATGTATAGAACATAGATGATTCACACTAATATATGCTAGAATGAATCTTGGATTGTGTTCTGAGCCATCCGTTCTCACACTTGGCAAAAAATTGAATTTTTTGTACTTTATCTGCTTTCGAAAATGTACTCAAATTACATGATGGTTCCTTTAGTTAGCTTGCTTATGTTACAATTATATTATTTGTGAATATCGATCTTACCATATGGCACCCATGACCCGAGGAGCGGTACGTCGTTTGAGGGAAATAGTGAATGCTGAGGTGGCTCCTCCTACAGTTAAGGAGGAAGTGGCACCGGTTGCTAGTGAGACCGGGAGTTCTATTCATACAGCACTTGCAAGGGACTACATCTCTCCTCACGCCAAAGATCCCGCTTTTTCGAGGTGGTTGCGTGATCGTATCACTGAGCGTTTGCGTGAGCTGCGTGGTTCTCATTAGCTATTAGTACTTATTTGTATTAGACTATTTATATTGGGTTGTTTTTGTATTAGACCATTTGTATTGGACTACATATATAAATTAGTACTGTGTCAATCTCTGGATTGTATTGGACTACGACATAGTGATCAGGACATAGTCCCACAGCCATTCGACTGGCGAGCACGGATACTTTGACAAAGGAGACCACCATGCTGTCAGAAACCTCTCACTCGAGCTCTATACGAAGGATGTCCACTTGAGCTCCGGGGCAAAGTTTTGTCTCGGAGCAAGATTCTGTTGACGGAGCACATCCACCATGCTGTCAGAAAACAATAGTAACGGTGAGAGACCCATATGAGTATGTAACACCCAGTTTTCCAGAAGGGGGTAATTTTGAAATTTTGTAATTATATTTATTATTTAATGATATTTATTTCATATTATGATTTTTAGTAATTTTTAATTATTTTTAAACTATTTAAATTCATGACTTGTAATTTTTGGTGGTTTACTAGTGAAACAGTAGAGACTGCCGACCCTAGAGCCTAGCCATGTGATTAGGGTATTTTTGACATTTTAGGGTTATTTGAATTTATTATAATTTATTTGAATTTATGGGAATTTTTAGGAATTATTTTGGAATTGTTTGGACTAGGTTGACTTTGACTAGTTTTGACCCTTGTAGACCAACCTAGAAGCTAACCCTAGTTAGTATGGACTTGGTTAGGTTATATGACTCTAGTCTAACCTAATCTAACCCTTGGTTGGTCAAAAGACTCTAGTTAGCAATAGGAATTAGAAAGTCATAAGTCATGGCTTATGATCTAGAACCTTTAATAAATCAATTCAAGCCATAGCCTTGTAGATTGGCCCAAAGCCCAAGAATATGCAAAACCCTAAGCCCTAGACATTATTGGCCAGCCACCATATCCTCCTTGGGAACACCACCCTATAAGTACTCTCCTAATTTTAGGGTTGCCTTTTTCTTAGGAAAGCTCAAAGTTTAAGGAAAGGTTTGTTCCTACTTCTTTTAATCCCTAGATTCCCATTCCATTTCCTTTTCATTAAAATCTCTTCCATAGGGTTCTAATATACCTATTCTTGCTGATTTTGAAGTTTCATTTCAGTTTGTTGTGATTTGAGTGGATTGGGACACCAAGAGAAGAGCTATTGAAAGGGGGTTTTTCTTGAAAGTTCAAGTATAGGTAACTCCTCCATTTCTCTATGAAATTTTGATTTGTTTTTATATTTAGGAATCCCTAGGAGTCCCCTAAGTGTGTGCATTGGGTTTGTGTCGGGTTTCACAAGTTTCGTATCCGTTTGGACACGTATCAGACCTGTCCCCAACTGTTTGTCGAAATGCCACAAAGAGACTTTTTGTGTTATTTTTGAATTCCTTTTGAATAGGATTATAGATCTAGGGTCCCTCTTGAATGTTTGTATTGACACTTAGGTATTTCGTGCTGTGTCGTGTCCACACGAGGGACACGAACACGCTGGAACTGAGTCCAGTTCTGTCCCCTGCTACCTGACCTCTATTCCTCCCTACACAGGACACGTGGACACGTGTAATTTGATACAGAGGTGGGGGCCATCACTGTCAGACCCTCCCTCGAGTTTCATGACACCTCTTGTCGTATCGAGGACACGAGGACACGTGCACTGGTCATGCACTGACAGTGCACACACGCACAGAGCCAACTTCGTGCGCGTCGTGTCGCGCGGATACGACACTTGGACACCTCGTGTTTGCACGAGTGTGTAGCCCAACGTGTGGGCTACACGTGGGCATGACCACGAGATCCCACGTGGCTCGTGTCGTGTCCACGAGATGCGAGAACCATTGCACGACGCGGCACAGAACAGTGTGTATCAGTCGAGTTTCCTCGACTGATACGATATTCGTGCTGTGTCCTGAGGACACGTGGGCTCGTGTCAGGGTAGGTGTGTAGCCTGACCCTGGGCAAACCTGGACACGTGACCACGAGACACGTGGACACCTGTGTCGTGTCCTAGACCTAGGTGAACACGTGCACGAGGCCATACTGAACACTGTGTTTCCTGACATTGTATTTTAGTTTTGGACATGTTCGTGTCTACTTATGTGGACACAAATGCATCCCCCTGACACATTTGACTTGTACCTCACCTCTATTTAAACTGATTTTGGGTTTTAGTTTGAAATTTTGGTTTTGTAGGTTGGGTTCTTTTCTGATACTCAATGTTTAACTGAGTTCGAAAGTTTGGTTTTGGTTGAGATTCTAAACTTATTTTCCATGATTTGAATTGCCAGGATTAACCCATTTACTGGTGTAATAGTTTATTGCAATGTTGTGTATGGATTGGTGTTAGAAATTAGGATTTCGAAGTAGTTTTGGGATGGTAAGGTGTTAACTGTCAGTTAACTGAAATATTTATTAACTTGTGAGATGAATGATAGGTTCATTTAGGATACACTGATTTTGTCACATTGACACATATCCACTGTTGAATCCTATACATATATATACCTACCTGAGTTTCAAATATGAATACTGAATTTGAATTGGGTTTTGAGGGGTTATGCATATGTGAACCTAACTCAAGGAAAACTGAAATTTAGATAGGTTGTAGTGTCAAATCTGAGATTTACTTTGTTAAGTAAAACCTGAGTTATATTTTAAATCTAAAACTGAGTTTGGGTTCAATTCAAGCATGAAATTCTGATTTAGGCTATATACAAAACCTGAGAATGTGTTCAAAAAATCTGAGATTTGATTGGGTTCACCTAAAACTGAGATTTCCCAAATAATCAAAACCTGAGTTTGATTGATAAGTGGACCTGAGTTTTATTTTGTAATTTGATAACCTTAACTGAAATTGATTTGAGATTGGGGCTGGGAATGTTGGGACTGAAACTGGGTTCAGTTTTCAGTTGACTGATTTGAAATGCAATGATTTTTCCTTCCTTTCCTATTTCATCTAATAGCTGAACTGAAACTGTTAATTGATAGACTGAAATATGAGTTGTATGAATTGTTTTCCCTTTTCTCCTATTTCCTGAACTGTACTGACAGTACATATTCCTCACCCTCACTCCTAACACACAGCCACACATGTGTCTCTCTCTCTCTCTCACACACACAAATGTTAACACACACACACAGCTTCACACACACACCACAGGACACCCTAACAGTCCTCTACATCTGTCACTCACTGTTGCACTCACTCTAACACACACACACATTGCTATCATGTCACATTTTAAACACACACATAGCCACATATTCCTCACCCTCTCACTAATCCACACACACACACTCTCTCTTAAACCCTTCCTTCTTTATATAGGTATATATATACATAATGTGTGTGCATAGGTTCCTACATATATATGTATATTGAAGTGAAGGTAGATGCATATATATTGCTATTATGTAGTTGTGTGCCCTGTTAGCTAATGTATTAGCTATGTGTTAGATAGCTATTTGTTTACTTAGATATTTGTTTTTATAGGTCTATTGTATAGTGTTGCCCTATAGCCTATTATGATGTTGTCTATGTTTAGATATTGTATAGATATGTATGTGTGTTGGTTTGTAGACTTGTATAGTCTTGGTTAGCCTTAGTTGACTTTTAGAGTTGACCTTGGTCTAGTTGACCTAGAATTGGCTTGTTAAGCCTAAGTTTGACCAACCTAGACTAGTTTGACCAAGTTTAACCTCGTTTGACCTAGTTTGACTAAATTAGACTAGAATTGACCTAGTTGGACTGTAAAGGTTGACCAGAGTTGACCAAAGGTTGACTTTAGCCTAGATTGACCCCAAACATCATGTAGATGCATTGTAGTAGTCTATTTCATCATTTTAGACTTGTTGTAACTTGTGTCGCTCAGATTAGGAGACAGACACCCCTCCTCAGGCAGTACATCCTCTTCGGACATTCAGTTATCAGGCGAGTACATTCTCTGATCGTTTCATACTTGTCACGACTTATATTCTCGCTCTAGATTACTTTTACTTGATGCTGTCACGTTATCATCCGGATTGGTACTATATAGATATCTTCTTGGGCTGTTATCCTCCTTAGCGGGCGCATCGGATACTTTATGACATGTGTTTCATGTACATCATGTATTCCTTGCTCTTGCGTTTCTCATGTACACTCATGTTCTCTCATGTACGTTCATGTACTTTCATGTGCTCTCATGTACGTTCATGTTTCCTCATGTGTTTTCCTGTGTAACCAAAACATCATGTACGTAACGTACCTTGAATAGATCCTTGTGTATTGATTGTGGGTAGGGGTGAGTATAAATGGTCACGTGATTTACCCATCATGTACACTCTGTTACTTCCATGTTTTATCATGTACAACCTAAGCCAATTACATGCCATCTCATACTCTAAATCACTAGTCACTTACAGTTCTTACTTATCATATATATACTTCCAGTTATCAAATATCTCTCATGTTTTTATGTACATCTTCTTACAGCATTTCATGTATCTTACTCTATTGCTTGCTTTATATTTCCTGACATGATATGAACTGCATGAGATGTATTGTGATCGCTCCTGTCCTAACTGGACCTGTTGAAAATATTACAGAGGATGAGGATGAGGACTGCGTAGACACCTTCTATGGGACAGCTGTAGATGGCTCGTGTGACCCAGATTTCCAGCCTGATCCACTAGCTTAGAGACTGAGGCTCCTAGTCTAGGTTTACTATTTTCAGTCATTTTGAGACCTTGGATTGTATATATTATTTCATATTCACTAGTGAGAATTTTACTCTGGATGTTGCTGAGATGTCATCTTAGACACTTAGACTCTCAGATTGTATTCTGTAGATCTTTTTATTTCAGTATTACTTATCTATCTTCTATCTTCATTCTGCCTTAGATGTGATTGAGAACTGTATATTGTTATGTCACCTCCATTCGGAGTGTACATACTGTACAGGTACCTTTATATTGTTAGATGATTGACCTAGGACAGCGTTCTACCACCGACACTGCGACGTAGGCTGGGCGTTGTACGTTCTCGTACCCTTACAGTGGGTGCGGGTCGTGACACGTTTTTAGTGGTGGCCCAAGCAGGTCGAGTTTATGTAGTGGTATTCGAACTAGAGTATCACTACAGCCTGCAGTAGGATTAGGATATTTTTGGAGATACTCAATCACATTAGGAAAAACTCTAATCTAATTCATACCATCTCAGTTCTTGCTGATATTGTTTTTCTTTGAATATAACTGTCCTCCTTTGCTATTTCGACTCATTCTCAGCAATTGTTTCTTTTGATCTGTCTCCAGGATGGTTGAGATAGGATCACCTCGCCAGGGCCAGGGGGACGTCGATAGGAGGACGGCTACCTCTCATACCCAGCAGCTAGCCCCTGGTACCGCAACCCCACTCATGCCAGCTGGGGTAGGCGTTTCAGCTGCGATCGGAGGAGCCCCTCCACCAGCAGCAGGGGGTATGCCTCTACCAGATCGGAGGCAGGACCCAGTCATCCCAGAGGTACCATTCCAGCAGCCGCCGCCTACAGGACACGTGGACGCGGCACAGATGTTTGCGTACTTTTAGCAGTTTATGGAGATGCAGCAGACCCGACAGGAAAGGGGCATGGAGCTGCCATTACGACAGTCGCAGCTCGACCAGTAGTCCAGCAGCCGAAGACACCTGGAATAGAGCAGTTCCAGAAGATGAGCCCCAGAGACTTCCTGGGGACGGAGGGGATTATATATGCTGACGAGTGGATCGAGCATATAGATGAGATCTTCCGCCTGGCCAGGATACCAGCAGATCTTCAGATCGAGGCCGCAGCTAGTCGGATGCAAGATCTTGCGCGCACTTGGTATCAGTCCGACCCCAGGGTGGGGGTAGCTGGGCAGACTTGGGAGGAGTTCAAGGGCTTCTTCAAGAAGAAGTTCTTCCCAAATTCAGCACTCAGAGCCTTGGAGACGCAGTTCGAGAGCCTAGTTCAGGGGAGTCTTTCAGTAGAGGAGTATACGGGGGAGTTTGGCCGCCTCGGAAGGTTCGTAGAGGGTCTGAGCGAGACGGCGAAGGCCCAGAGGTTTCGGAAGGGTCTAGTCAAGGAGGTCAAGTCCTTGACCAAGGGCAACCGGGATGCCACATTCCAGAAGATCTTGACGGGAGCCTTGTTGGCAGAGGACGATCTTGAGCTGAGGCTCAAGAGGGGGCGAGACCCTGATGGGGGCAGCAGCAGCGGAGGCCAGGCCAAGAGGCCTCACCTTCAGTACCAGCAGCCGAAGCAGTTCCAGCTACAGCCGTTCCAGCAGAGACAGCAGCATGTTATCTTTTGCCCCTTCTGTAAGAAACCAGGGCACGATTGGGGTGAGTGCCGGCTGAGGCTAGGTAAGTGCCTACTCTGCGGATCATCAGATCATCAGTTGAGAGAGTGTCCCAAGTCTGCGGGACGGACAGCTCAGGGAGCAGGAGCTAGGGCTCCGGCAGGACAACAGAGGGGACCAGCATTACAGACTCAGCAACAGAGATTCGTACAGCATCAGCAGCAGGCCAGGGGAGGGCAGCAAGGGCGAGCTTACGCCATGACACTTGAGGATGCTCAGGCAGTAGGAGAGGTGCTTGCAGGTTCTGATCTTTTCGATTCCATTCTACCTTGTCTCATTGTACCTATCTTGAAATTCCATTCCATCTATTCCTATCTGTTTCCTCATTGTTGATAAGCTTGATCTGGTGATTCATTATAATTAAATTTTTTTTCTTCTGAGATAAGTCGTATGGGCTAGGTCGCCTCGATTATAAGATTTTAGAATCCTCTAGGGTCATGCTAGCAGGCATAGTGAGGACATATAGTCGGATTATGGACGTATTTCTCGGGTGTAGGAATTTAAGATTTTTGCTGTCAAGCGCGCGGCAATACGAAAATTTTAAATACCATGATTCTAGAGGTATGTGCCTTAGTCGAGGACTCTGTGGTTATCGTAGCCATGCTCACTAGCACGACGAAGATTCTGAGTATCATGATTTTGGACAGATGCATATGATTATCTGACGGTATATTTGAGACTTTGATTGTGGGGTGTTTGACCTAGAAGGACTACTACTATTTTAATTTCGAGGACGAAATTTTTATAAGGTGGGTAGGATTGTAACACCCAGTTTTTCAGAAGAGGGTAATTTTGAAATTTTATAATTATAATTATTATTTAATGATATTTATTTCATATTATGATTTTTAGTGATTTTTAATTATTTTTAAACTATTTAAATTCATGACTTGTGATTTTTGGTGGTTTACTAGTGAAACAGTAGAGACTGCCTACCCTAGAGCCTAGCCATGTGATTAGGGTATTTTTGACATTTTAGGGTTATTTGAATTTATTATAATTTATTTGACTTTATGGGAATTTTTAGGAATTATTTTGGAATTGTTTGGACTATGTTGACTTTGACTAGTTTTGACCCTTGTAGACCAACCTAGAAGCTAACCCTAGTTAGTATGGACTTGGTTAGGTTATATGACTCTAGTCTAACCTAAGCTAACCCTTGGTTGGTCAATAGACTCTAGTTAGCAATAGGAATTAGAAAGTCATAAGTCATGGCTTATGATCTAGAACCTTTAATAAATCAATTCAAGCCATAGCCTTGTAGATTGGCCCAAAGCCCAAGAATATGCAAAACCCTAAGCCCTAGACGTTATTGGCCAGCCACCATATCCTCCTTGGGAACACCACCCTATAAGTACTCTCCTAATTTTAGGGTTGCCTCTTTCTTAGGAAAGCTCAAAGTTTAAGGAAAGGTTTGTTCCTACTTCTTTTAATCCCTAGATTCCTATTCCATTTCCTTTTCATTCAAATCTCTTCCATAGGGTTCTAATATACCTATTCTTGCTGATTTTGAAGTTTTATTTTAGTTTGTTGTGATTTGAGTGGATTGGGACACCAAGAGAAGAGCTATTGAAAGGGGGTTTTTCTTGAAAGTTCAAGTATAGGTAACTCCTCCATTTCATCATGAAATTTTGATTTGTTTTCATATTTGGGAAGCCCTAGGAGTCCCCTAAGTGTGTGCATTGGGTTCGTGTCGGGTTTCACAAGTTTCGTGTCCGTTTGGACACGTATCAGACCCGTCCCTAACTGTTTGTCGAAATGCCACAAAGAGACTTTTTGTGTTATTTTCGAATTCCTTTTGAATAGGATTGTAGATCTAGGGTCCCTCTTGAATATTTGTGTTGACACTTAGGTATTTCGTGCTGTGTCGTGTCCACACGAGGGACACGAACACGCTGGAACTGAGTCCAGTTCTGTCCCCTGCTACCCGACCTCTATTCCTCCCTACACAGGACACGTGGACACGTGTAATTTGACACAGAGGTGGGGGCCATCACTGTCAGACCCCCCCTCGAGTTTCACGACACCTCATGTTGTATCGAGGACACGAGGACACACGCACTGGTCATGCACTGACAGTGCACACACGCACAGAGCCAACTTCGCGCACGTCGTGTCGCGCGGATACGACACTTGGACACCTCATGTTTGTACGAGTGTATAGCCCAACGTGTGGGCTACACGTGGGCATGACCACGAGATCCCACGTGGCTCGTGTCGTATCCACGAGACGCGAGAACCACTGCACGATGCGACGCAGAATAGTGTGTATCAGTCGAGTTTCCTCGACTGATACGGTGTTCGTACTGTGTCCTGAAGACACGTAGGCTCGTGTCAGGGTCCTAGGTGTGTAGGCTGACCCTGGGCGAACCTGGACACGTGACCACGAGACACGTGGACACCTGTGTCGTGTCCTAGACCTAGGTGAACACGTGCACGAGGCCATACTGAACACTGTGTTTCCTGACATTGTATTTTAGTTTTGGACACGTTCGTGTCCACTTATGTGGACACGAATGCATCCCCCTGACATATTTGACTTGTACCTCACCTCTATTTAAACTGATTTTGGGTTTTAGTTTGAAATTTTGGTTTTGTAGGTTGGGTTCTTTTCTGATACTCAATATTTAACTGAGTTCGAAAGTTTGGTTTTGGTTGAGATTCTAAACTTATTTTCCATGATTTGAATTGCCAGGATTAACCCATTTACAGGTGTAATAGTTTATTGCAATGTTGTGTATGGATTGGTGTTAGAAATTTGGTTTTCGAAGTAGTTTTGGGCTGGTAAGGTGTTAACTGTCAGTTAACTCAAATATGTATTAACTTGTGAGATGAATGATAGGTTCATTTAGGATACACTGATTTTGTCACATTGACACATATCCACTGCTGAATCCTATACATATATATACCTACCTGAGTTTCAAATATGAATACTGAATTTGAATTGGGTTTTGAGGGGTTATGCATATGTGAACCTAACTCAAGGAAAACTGAAATTTAGATAGGTTGTAGTGTCAAATCTGAGATTTACTTTGTTAAGTAAAACCTGAGTTATATTTTAAATCTAAAACTGAGTTTGGGTTCAATTCAAGCATGAAATTCTGATTTAGGCTATATACAAAACCTAAGAATGTGTTCAAAAAATCTGAGATTTGATTAGGTTCACCTAAAACTGAGATTTCCCAAATAATCAAAACCTGAGTTTGATTGATAAGTGGACCTGAGTTTTATTTTGTAATTTGATAACCTTAACTGAAATTGATTTGAGATTGGGGCTGGGAATGTTGGGACTGAAACTGGGTTCAGTTTTCAGTTGACTGATTTAAAATGCAATGATTTTTTCTTCCTTTCCTATTTCATCTAATAGCTGAACTGAAACTGTTAATTGATAGACTGAAATATGAGTTGTATGAATTGTTTTCCCTTCCCTCCTATTTTCTGAACTGTACTGACAGTACATATTCCTCACCCTCACTCCAAACACACAGCCACACATGTGTCTCTCTCTCTCTCACACACAAATGTTAACACACACACACACACACAGCTTCACACACACACCACAGGACACCCTAACAGTCCTCTACATCTGTCACTCACTGTTGCACTCACTCTAACACACACACACATTGCTATCATGTCACATTTTAAACACACACATAGCCACATATTCCTCACCCTCTCCCTAATCCACACACACACACACTCTCTCTTAAACCCTTCCTTCTTTATATAGGTATATATATATATACATAATGTGTGTGCATAGGTTCCTACATATATATGTATATTGAAGTGAAGGTAGATGCATATATATTGCTATTATGTAGTTGTGTGCCCTGTTAGCTAATGTATTAGCTATGTGTTAAATAGCTATTTGTTTACTTAGATATTTGTTTTTATAGGCCTATTGTATAGTGTTGCCCTATAGCCTATTATGATGTTGTCTATGTTTAGATATGGTATAGATATGTATGTGTGTTGGTTTGTAGACTTGTATAGTCTTGGTTAGCCTTAGTTGACTTTTAGAGTTGACCTTGGTCTAGTTGACCTAGAATTGGCTTGTTAAGCCTAAGTTTGACCAACCTAGACTAGTTTGACCAAGTTTAACCTCGTTTGACCTAGTTTGACTAAATTAGACTAGAATTGACCTAGTTGGACTGTAAAGGTTGACCAGAGTTGACCAAAGGTTGACTTTAGCCTAGATTGACCCCAAACATCATGTAGATGCATTGTAGTAGTCTATTTCATCATTTTAGACTTGTTGTAACTTGTGTCGCTCAGATTAGGAGACAGACACCCCTCCTCAGGCAGTACATCCTCTTCGGACATTCAGTTATCAGGCGAGTACATTCTCTGATCGTTTCATACTTGTCACGACTTATATTCTCGCTCTAGATTACTTTTACTTGATGCTGTCACGTTATCATCCGGATTGGTACTATATAGATCTCTTCTTGGGCTGTTATCCCCCTTAGCGGGCGCATCGGATACTTTATGACATGTGTTTCATGTACATCATGTATTCCTTGCTCTTGCGTTACTCATGTACACTCATGTTCTCTCATGTTCTTTCATGTACGCTCATGTACTTTCATGTGCTCTCATGTATGTTCATGTTTTCTCATGTGTTTTCCTGTGTAACCAAAACATTATGTTCGTAACTTAACTTGAATAGATCCTTGTGTATTGATTGTGGGTAGGGGTGAGTATAAATGGTCATGTGATTTACCCATCATGTACACTCTGTTACTTCCATGTTTTATCATGTACAACCTAAGCCAATTACAAGCCATCTCATACTCTAAATCATTAGTCACTTACAGTTCTTACTTATCATGTATATACTTCCAGTTATCAAATATCTCTTATGTTTTCATGTACATCTTCTTACAGCGTTTCATGTATCTTACTCTATTGCTTGCTTTATATTTCCTGACATGATATAAACTGCATGAGATGTATTGTGCTCGCTCCTGTCCTGACTGGACCTGTTAAAAATATTACAGAGGATGAGGACTGCGTAGACACCTTCTATGGGACAGCTGTAGATGACTCGTGTGACCCAGATTTCCAGCCTGATCCGCTAGCTTAGAGACTGAGGCTCCCTAGTCTAGGTTTACTATTTTCAGTCATTTTGAGACCTGGATTGTATATATTATTTTATATTAACTAGTGAGACTTGTACTCTGGATGTTGCTGAGATGTCATCTTAGACACTTAGACTCTCAGATTGTATTCGGTGGATCTTTTTATTTCAGTATTACTTATCTATCTTCTATCTTCATTCTGCCTTAGATGTGATTGAGAACTGTATATTATTATGTTACCACCATTCGGAGTGTACATACTGTACAGGTACCTTTATATTGCTAGATGATTGACCTAGGACAGCGTTCTACCGCCGACACTGCGGCGTAGGCTGGGCGTTGTACGTTCTCGTACCCTCACAGTGGGTGCGAGTCGTGACAGAGTAGGACGTATACTCTGATAATATCTCCTCCAACACTCAATCTCACTACTGATATCATTCTTGTAAAGGTGATCTCTCAGAGTATACGTCCTACTCAGATGGATCTCTCAGAGTATCCTCTCCGGTTGGGTTGTGTTCTGAGCCATCCGTTCTTACACTTAAAATACATATGAATTAGAACTGTGTTTTGTATTTTCGGCGAACCCAGGGATTTGATTCTTTATTTTGTATTTTGGTTTCTGTATTTTGGCTCCAGCTCCATTTGCATTAATCTACGGTACGACATGGTGATCAGGACATAGTCCCTGCAGCCATTCGACTGGCGAGGCAGAAACTATATAGCCGTAGATAAAGTTGACTGTCCTCCGACCCTCATCCCTCGGCAATGATGATACGACAACCTATCACTATATCTTATATAGTAGTAGATGATGTTTTAGTATTACATTATGTGAGTTCATCTTGATTCTGTTACATTCTTCAGATACTAGATACGATAAGAACATATACTACACCATATGTACAGAACATAGATGATTCACACTAATGTATGCTAGAATGAATCTTGGGTTGTGTTCTGAGCCATCCGTTCTCACACTTGGAGATACATCGAATTATAACAACGAATATTAGGTTACTCTTCAGGATAATTGATGTCTATTTTATACAAGAATGATATCAGTAGTGGGATTGAGTGTTGGAGGATAAATTATCAGAGTATACGTCCTACTCAGATGGGTCTCTCACCGTTAATATTTTTTTCTGACAACATGGTGGATGTGCTCCCTCAACAGATTCTTGCTCCGAGCCAAAACTTTGCCCCGGAGCTCAAGTGGACATCCTTCGTGTAGAGCTCGAGTGAGAGGTTCCTGACAGTATGGTGGTCTCCTTTGTCGTTCCAGATGGTATTCTTGAGGATGTTGAACATTTCGCCTTCCTTTAACGACCGTGCTGTGAGCCCTTATGCCAATTTTCTTCTTTTTTTTTTATTTTTATCCTTGGCATGTTATATATATATGTATATATATATATGCCCTAAACGACCCTTATTAAATTCTGTAACTTAGAAAGGGGCTTTCCATGCAAATAATAACTTAGAAGGGCCTTAGTGTAATTTTAGCAATTGTAAAGCCTGTTTAGCCGACCCCTTATAGGATTAGCCTAGAATCAATTCAAACTATGCTAAGAACTTTCCCTCCCTATCTTCAAATCGA
The DNA here is from genome assembly GCA_029216955.1 of Iris pallida. Classification (NCBI taxonomy): domain Eukaryota; kingdom Viridiplantae; phylum Streptophyta; class Magnoliopsida; order Asparagales; family Iridaceae; genus Iris; species Iris pallida. Next base: position 4,238,131 of record JANAVB010029220.1, read on the forward strand.
TCAAGGATAAACCTGATTTCAGTTAAACCAAAATTTTCCTCTATCCAAACCTCTACTTGATCAAACCTAACATCTCCTATATATATAGAGAGGTAGCAGCCACCCCTCTAGTCTTCGAACCCTAAAACAATCTACTTTTCCCTGCCGCGAGGACAATTGAAGAGGAGACCAAGGAGCCAGTCGATCTTCGAAACACTACTTGTCAGGTATTCCTTCCACTTTTAATCTCCTGTCATCAACAAAATAGGATGAGACCTAAGTATATGACTTAATGGTTAAGAGGAATAAGTTGTGTTCCCTGTAGCAACCCATTAGAACAGGTTATGTCTAAGGTCTTATCTTTGCAAGTGGTCAAATTCGTGTACCCATAGGGTGGGAGTATGCAGGAATAAACCAAGTCTTCATGTCTGATGTACACATAAGTATACCAGAGTACTTTGAGATGCTATGGTATCTAGATACATGGGGACTCCTTGTGTCCAGAGTTAGTAAGACAGAAGGGGGTTTTCCTGTACTTTTTAGAAGCACAGAAACATGTAGGTGCTGCCTACATGTTAAGTTAATTGGGCTCAGATATAGCTTACCTAGATAGGTCTTAATGGGTAGAACATGGAGGAAGGGATACCTGTTCCATGTCATAGTATCAGGGTACTGGGTGTCCTGTGTCAACAGAGGAATTGACCACATAAGCCACTCCATTTATAATGTATCCCATTAACATTGGCATCAGATGATACTGGTTATAGTATTCGACCCTTGGTGTCAGTATGGATATTTAGGAATTGTTGCGTTATGCATAGATCATATATAAAAATGAGGATGCCATGTAAACTAGTGTATCAGTAGCAACCCAGTCACTTGTATCCTTCATGCACAGGCTACCTACATAGGAGTGCCTATACTGAAACGATGATATAGGATTGGAGCCCCATCCCTTTTTGGCCTGTTATCATCATTTACTTGGATTATTTAGATAACTGATTTTGCTGATTTGTGAAACCATGGTAGGACATTGACTGGTCTTCAATCTCAGGAAAATAAGGGTTGATGCAATCATCATAATTGTTTCTGGATTTCTAACTGTCTACAGTGAGATATCTTCAGGTTCTTTGACAATTGATCATGCACTCAAGTAAAAGTTTGGTGTTTAGATCTTGTGTCTTGGTTCATTTTGTCTAGTTGGATATCCTTGATTGCTTCTCACTTCTTTGTATATTTGTACTGTTACATGTTGGCTTGTATATTATGTATCTTGCTAGTCCTCTGAGGACCTGATGATCTCTTCAGGTTTAGTCGAGTATTGAGCCAAGTGCACGCGAGAAGGTTTGAGCTATCATTGGACCGCGACACCACTGCAGCTGAGGGTACTTTTGACAGTTTGGACTCAGTTATTTCATTTCCATGTTTCTATGTCATTATCGTCTATTTGTAGTGGATTTGTGTCCACCGGACGTAACTAGAAATTCTTGATAAACTGGATACTCAATTTATATTATCTTTCATTATTCAGTTCATTTGTGTTTGTGGATTATATCATATCTTGTGGATGAGATCTAGATTGCCTCTGTGACTTGTTTATGTACTAGACAGCGTTCTACCGTCGACACTGCGGCGTAGGCTGGACTTGGACACGTCTCGTATCCGAAAAGCGGGTACGGGTCGTAACACGTGCTGCCTTTCTCTTCGACGTCGTCGGCCTCACTTCATCTGCCCCCTTCCATGTCCCTCTCGTTATGTCACGAACCTCTTCCTCTATGCCATCAAAATCAGAATCATCGACTCTCTTTCGCTTCTTGGATATTGACCCAGCTTCCAATCTCTCATTTCCCTCCGGGTCCACTCTACTCCCAATCTTTTCCTCTTTTATACACGGATCTACAGAATCAATACCATCCAAGGAAGGCAAAACTGAATCAGTATTGTCTTCCGGATCGTCCTCATCAAGGCATAACAGGCTTCTCAGCGTGCCCAGCTTCTTCAACTTCTCGCTGGCTGCAGAGTCGAAATGGGAACGGGTCCTCTTTGCCGGCCCGGAGCTCTGACTCGCACTCGTCGCCTCGCTACCGATTTTCTCTCCTCCTCTGACGCGGGTCATAAGAAAAGAAATTTCGTATCTCTTCTTCACATAAACATCATTGTCGCCTTGTACTCGAGCCTCATTGTCTGTGACGCTATCCAACTTCTCGGTGCCTACATTGTCACTCGAATCTTCCCTTCGACTCGTATTGTCCTCTTCTTCGTCTGTCTTTTCGCTTCCTGTCTTACAATCATCTGCTATCACCGCTGACTCATTCGACTCCTTCTCCGATGACTCCGAGGAGGAGAAGGAGGAGGAGGAGGAGGAGAAGGAAGACTCGGATAAGGAGTCGAATGAGTCGGTGGTAATAGCAGATGATTGCAAGACAGGAAGCGAAAAGACAGGCGAAGAAAAGGACGATACGAGTCGAAGGGAAGATTCGAGTGACAATGTAGGCACCGAGAAGTTGGATAGCGTCACAGACGAGGAGGCTCGAGTACAAGGCGACAATGATGTTTATGTGAAGAAGAGGTACGAAATTTCTTTTCTTATGACCCGCGTCAGAGGAGGGGAGAAAACCGGTAGCGAGGTGACGAGTGCGAGTCAGAGCTCCGGGCCGGCAAAGAGGACCCGTTCCCATTTCGACTCTGCAGCCAGCGAGAAGTTGAAGAAGCTGGGCACGCTGAGCAGCCCGTTATGCCTTGATGAGGACGATCCGGAAGACAATGTTGATTCAGTTTTGCCTTCCTTGGATGGCATTGATTCTGTAGATCCGTGTGTAAAAGAGGAAGAGATTGGGAGTAGTGTGGACCCGGAGGGAGAAGCAGCACAGCCGGCGGCATGACCCGGAGGAAGTACAGATGTTTTCTTCAAATTTGTAGGAGAACTATAAGGATATATCTTTTCACAACATGTCACTTTGTCAAAGACCCTTAATATGAATATCATGTTACCGCGGTGTCGGAAGACTAACATGTCATAATTTTTAAGCCGTGTGTTTTTACATAATCCTTCCAACTCTTTCCTCCTATGTAGTAATCTTGCATTACTACATAGCAGGAAAGAGTTTGGAGGATTATGTCAAAACACACGGCTTATAAAATTATGACATGTTAGTCTTCTGACACCGTGGTAACATGGTTGGCACATTAAGGGTCTTTGACAAGGTGATATGTTGTGAAAAGATATATCCTTATAGTTCTCCTACGGATGTTGAAGAAAACCTCTGTACTTCCTCCGGGTCATGCCGCCGGCTGTGCTGCTTCCCCCTCCTCTTCCTATCCACTTCTTCTCCCCCGACTCTACACTTGAGGTGGATATCATATGTGGCTGAGAGAGTCAAATAAGAAAAAGGGAAGTAGGGAGGAGCAGATGGGTCCAGAGCCATGGTGGAGGAGAGGAGAAGGAAGATGCTTGATCAGAACTTGAGGTGGAAAAGTTGTGACGTTGATAGCGTGAGAGAGGGAGAGGGTGAATGGAGAGAGGGAAGTGGCTGCATGCCTTTGGCTCACTCGAGCAGTATTTGTCCTCCGACCCTCATCCCTCAGCAATGATGATATGACAACCTATCACTATATCTTATATAGTAGTAGATGATGTCTTAGTATTACATTATGTGAGTTCATCTTGATTCTGTAACATTCTTCAGATACTAGATACGATAAGAACATATACTATACCATATGTACAGAACATAGATGATTCACACTAATGTATGCTAGACTGAATTTTGGGTTGTGTTCTGAGCCATTCGTTCCCGTACTTGGCAATTAAGTTGTGGACCATTATGTTTGACATTGTTGTTACAAATTTTCATATATCTGTGTTGATTGATGAGATTGTGTTTCAAACGTGTTCGTGATTGTGTGTATCTGTGTTGTTTGATACTGTTTTCGTGATACACACCGTCGTCGTTGTAACAAATGGTGTAGGGGATGCTGCAAATGCTGCAAATGCTGCAGGGGATGCTGCAAATGCTATTTTTTTTTCAAGCTTAGCGACGTTCAGCGACTCTCAGCGACGTTCAGCGACGAAGGTAACGTCGCTAAATAAGTATCACAATGTCGCTAACTGTGATGAATACCGCCGCTGATCGTCACTAAACGTCGATACGTAAGACGTCGCTAGACGTCGCTATATGTCGGTACTATAGCGACGTAACAAAGTCGCAGAACGTCGCCATTTGGCTCTCAAGCCAGGTCAGCATCGATGCATGTCAAGTTGCTCAACGTCGCTAGGTTACGTCGGTAAATGATAACGTTTTACGTCGCTGGTAGTCGCTGAATTAGCGACGTGTCCGTGTCACTAAGTGTCATCGCAATAGCGACGTAGTGCGACGTTTTGTTGTTTAGCGACTAGGTTAATCGCGACTACGTGCAAACGTCGCTAAATACGTCGCTAATCAATATTAGCGACGTATTTTCCCTATTTAGCGACGTCCTGAGGCGTCGCTGATTTGACAGATTTTAGTAGTGCGGGGCCTCGCATCGGGGGTTCCGCTGTGTCATGACCCGCTCCTGAATAATCAGACACGAGTCAGACACGCCCAGCCTTCGTCGATGGACACGACAAAGTAAGCTGTACAATACTAAGGAAAACTCCAAGTCATAATGTAATGTAAACAATCACAAAATCTATAAACGTCCCAAAAAATATCACCACAATCCACCCAGTCAATTTAGTACAAAGTCATCCGGAGACAAATCCGGTAAAATAAAAATATACAATGATAAAATACAGATACAATATCCCGAAATAAAAACAATGAACTATATATATCCTGCAATCTCCATGATACCACCATGCTCCATATGGCCTCAAGTACCTGCAATGTGTCTTGTCAGGAAAGAGTAAAGTACAACCCCGACAAGAACAATATACAAAGTAATCTATAATACAGAATACAAGGTGAAACCAGAATACTAGAACTGAAAATAAAACTATGGTACCAGAAGTGGAGTACAAAACTGAAGACAATGGACACGATAATCAATATGCAAAGGCAATGAACACGGCAATCAATGAACAAGACAATGAACACGACAATCAATGCAAATGTGACATTTTAAAATATTAACCTAATGTGTGACCGGCTTAAGGACCACAATCCACAATCAATCAATTCACAATTCTACAAGGTACGGCTTAATCGTACGTGAGGTGTACGATTAGTCTATCCACAATACCTATATTGGGTGTGGTCACACACTAGTTAATATTTTCTCCAATCCCGTAATAACAATGACTCACAATGTAATAAACAAGGTACAAGGCAATCGTGTGTATCTCGTGTCCGATATGAGAACATGGCACAAGAATGTAAGACAGAAACAAAGTAAAAGCTCGAGTCGGTGTACTTGCCTCGCTTTGGAAGCACGAGAGTAGTACTGCATGAATGTATGATCACCTGTTATTTGGTACAATTTATTAGGTTTGAAATTAAAGGCATTTAGCTAACCATATCCATAAACTAGCTAATGAAAATATAATAGCTAATAATATTTTTAGAAAATATATATGTATATAACTTTATCCGAATAAATATTAGTGAAAATACTTTGAACTATATTTAGCAAAATTCTTATTTTTAGAAAATACCTACTATCTAACTATCTCTCAACCATAACAAATTATCATATATAATCAACTTATATACTTAGCGAGAAATATAACTAAAATACCTACAAGTTTTTATAGCAAAAGCATTTATTACAAAAAGCATTTAATGGTAAATTAGTAAAATAGCTAGCAATATTATTATTAACTAAAATTACAATCACAGAATGTTTATAATATAATAATTAATTTTATGATAAAACTGAATTAATTATTACAAGAATAAAGTAATAACCAGCCCACTGTCGGCCCAAACACCCAGGCCCAGTCAATAGAAAACCCACTCCTGCCATTAATTCTTTATTTTTACTAAACAATCTAACCTAAGTTCACAGCCCACACTACTCAAGCCCAGGACTCCCTAATTCCCACACACTGGTTCAGAGTCCGGCCTGCTAAGACCAAATGCTATTAGTTAAACTACTTTCATTTTATTTCCTTTCCAAGTAACCCACACACTGAACTGTCCCATTCTACTTCAGCCCCTACCCGGCCTAGTCACCAGCCTTACATAATTCTTCTGCCTACTTCCTTCTCTCGAGCCCAACCGGCCCAGCCCAGTCGACCCAAACCCTAACCCTTAATACAAAGCCACTCTGCCTACTCTCTCTCTCTCACTCTTCATTCTAATTTCTCAGCCGACATAGCAATCCCAAGCTCTTCATCTTCTCCACGAGGAGAAGCCCTAACCCTAGGTTTCCTCTTCTTTCTCACAAGCTCCAACTCCTTAACCCTATCATCAGTCGAACCTAGATCTGTAGCCCAAGGCTCGAAACCCTAATTCCTTCTTCGTCTTCCTCCTCCGATCACCACAAACCCCTAAATATTCTTCATCTTCTTCTTCCCCATATGTAAACCCTAACCCTAGATATGAAACCAGAACCCTAATCTCTAGCATAACAAGAAAGAAGAGGGGGATCGAGCAGATCGATGAGGGATTTTACCTCGAAGCATGGCGGCGAGTGGCTATCGGCTCCGGCGACGAGATCCCATGCACTGATAACTGGATCTGGAGGTGCTACGACGTGGTGGCCTCCTGGCTCTCCGGCGGTGTCAACGAAGAAGACGACAGCTCTCGGTCGAGATCTGGCTCCGATCGACGGTCGTGGCTCGAGCTTCGAAGCAACGGTACGGTCTTCGAGGTGGCTGGTGGCCGCACGGGATTTGAAGGGGCAGCCCGAACTACGAAGCGTCGGCACGAGGATCGAGGGGATATCACGAGTCTCGAAGGGGCACACAAGAATCGAGGCCGGTTCAACGATCGAGGCCTCGAGCTGAACTCCAGTCGGCGAACTGCGGCGACGTACTGATCGACAGCTCGGGCGGGTTGATGATGATGAGATAGTCCTGAGCTCAGGTTGTGACAGATCCGTCGAGTGGTGGAGACACGGCGATCTCACGACGAAGTCCGACGAGGATCACCGCGGCGTACGGCGGCGATCGGCCAGGAGAGAGAAAATAATAGAGAGAGAGAGAGACTGTGTAGAGAGAGAGAGAGTGATTGTGTCAGAAATATTTAATGTGATATGGACTAATAGGACTGGGCATGTTAGAACCTTAGGAATTGTGCAGTTATTTATAGTAAAATAATGTGTGTGTGCCCACAATAGAGAACAGTGGCAATGCTGAAATTAAACACAGATCTGGGAGTTTTCTTCATGTGGCAGATGTGTAAATATAAGTAGATCTGGGGGTAAATACAATATATTATAACTGAATTATATCCAGTAGTAACTAACAGAATTAGTTAGCAACTATACCAGTTTAATAACAGAATTACTTAGCCTCTGGATTAACTATAGTTAGTAATTAATATAAAAATGACAAGATTAAATAGTAATAATAGTGTGAACTGTGATTAATAAATTGGAACAGGAAAAATATTTTAATCAAAACTTAATTTATAATAAAACCATTTAATAAGGAATTTAGAATCACTACCAGCTTCAAATCTTAAAATTAAATAATTTGAAACATGTTTTATTTTTCTTTACCAAAATATATTATTAAATAAATAAATTTATTTATTTATTTAAGAACGATATACTTTATTATTATAGAAAATTAATAATATACTCTTAACTAGAAAAATAAAAAAATCATAAAATTTGATTTAGGTAGTCACACGCTGTACGGTCAGCGGACAGGGGTCGAGGGGGCAGCGCCCCCCGACGGGGGTTCGGGGACGAAGCCCCCGAAAGGTATTCAGATATTCAGATCTGTTTATCTTTGGACGACTGCTATCAAGAAAAAAAGACGTCTTCAGGTCTGCTCAAATATCAGAAAAAAAGCGTCATCAAAGGGCTCTTAATTTTCCTATTTGTTCGAAGTCTGTAATCGTCAATTTATTGAGTTTAGAAAAATGTGTACGTTCAGTCGTACTGTGTCATCTCAACCCCTACACATATCTCTCCAAGCTCTACCATACAAACAGACCAATTCCTGAACCAAGCCCAAGCTCCACTAAGCCAAACAAAGCCCAAAGGCCGAAAGGCCATTCTGCCACCTAGGAGACAGAGTTTGGGCCGAACTCTGCGCCCACACATAGTTCGGGCCGAACTCTGTGTCCTGATTTTCAGCACCCTGATTTTTAGGGCCTGCTTGGTACAAGCTGTCTAACGTTCAAAAATTTGAATTCTTGGGACAGAATTCGGGCCGAACTCTGCCTCCCCAGAGTAGTATAAATAGAGCTTGAATTCTCTCATTTCAAATCATCTCTCACCTTCAAATATTCAAACTTTCTATGCTCTACTACTCCAAGCCTCATTCTTCCATATCTTCTAAGACACAACTCTCCTTAGCCCAAGGTGCTCAGTGTGATATCAGCTAGAAGTTGTGTGCAAGAGTGAAAGAAAAGTCACTTAGACAATTTCAAGTTTTGCCACCTACGAATCTGTAAGAAGTTGGCGTGCTCTTCTGAGTAAAGGCACGTGGTTGTATACTATTTCACAAATAGTAGATTTCAATCCTGAGCTAGAGTTCTCAGGCCTGGACTAGTCCTCCACGAGAGAAATCAGGTTATATCGTTGTATTTGCATATGCTCTTCTGATCTTTATTTACTTCCGCATTTCTCTCTGATTTATTTACTATTTTGATAGTTGTTTTGTCGAGGTGATATAGAGTTAATTTTTATTCTGTGATTATCGACACAAACTCTATTCACCCCCTCTAGAGTTGCCTACACGTTATTTCAATTGGTATTAGAGCAAGGTCTCTATTGTTAGGCTTAACATCCTTAGATTAGATCCTTATTAATTTTCCTATGGCATCGTATTCCTCCTCCTCCGATAAAGAGGGTTTTGCTTCTAGTAGCATAGACAATCATGTTTCTTCTAAATACAAGAAATGTACTAAGTGAAAAGCCATGTCTAACCAATCCTTAAAGATTGTTAAGACTTTTCATTCTACAAATGAAGAACTTTCAGAAAAGGTCATTCATTTGGAAGAATCTAATGAGTTTTTGAATGAAAATAATAATTTATTATCTAGACTTGACTCTCAAAACTCATCTTGTGTTTCTTTAAAGAGTTTGAATGATTCTTTAATTTTGAAAATCAAATCTCTTTTCTCATCAATAGAAGATCTTAAGAAGCAAGCACATGAGCTAAATCATGTGCATGATTCTTCCATTGACTCTTTAAAGAAACAAAATGATGATTTTATTTCTAGAATTGCTTTATTTGAAAAAGAGAATTATGCTTTAAATGCTAAATTTGATTCTCTTACTTGTTTGCATAATGATTTGCTATTAGAACATGATATTCTTAAGACCAAATCTATGCATGCTCACTCTAGAGATATTCATCATTCTAGTATGTCACATGTTCATAATCATGCTCATTTCGATACATGTGCACACACTAGTATTAGGTGTTTCTATTGCTCTCGTATTGGACACATAAGTGTAACTTGTCCTATTCGTAGGAGTTTTTCTACCAATGCTAGAGTAAATAGTATACGGGTCCCTGAAGCTAACAAATGTGGATCCAAGTTTATTTGGATACCAAAGTCTTCGTCTAATATTGTAGGTGGAGCTACTTATATCGGGACATAGTAACGAGGACCGTGTTGTTGGTTGCAAAGCTCAAAGGTCATCTTCCAAGCAATTACACCAACACAAGTGTGGCCACTAGAGCCACTTTGGTAACATGCTAAACAATTCTCTTTAAATGGTTTATATTTTTAGAATCTAGCATGTTTCTCTTGATGTCTTGCTACTAGCTCACATTGATATCCTTTAGTTGCTTTTTATACAAATCAATATTGTGAGATATAATACTAGCATGCTTAGTTAATTTTCTTATTATTTCTTTTATCTAACATGACTAATTACTTAGCTTAAATGATTAGTTCACACTATATAGTTTATCATTCATTTTCTAGTAGTGTGACACATTTATATATGCATGCTCATTATTTTAATCCTTATTTATAAAGCATGCATATCACTCTAGTCCATAGGACCTTAGTTTTGATTTGAGTTAATATGATTTTAACTCTCCGTCTTTAAAAGTTTTGAGATATTTACTTCTTGTCGATTTGTATTTACTATATCATATTTATCTTAGTCGGTATTTGTGAATATATGTGTTTAGCACAAGCTTCTTATCACTTGACAAGTATACACTTATACTTCCATTTTAACCTTGTGCTTACATAATATATTCATTATTGATTTTCATGTTTTATTTTGACTAAACCTCTTATGAATCAATTATGTATTTGCCTAATAAAGCCTATTTATACGTGCTTTTGAATTTGTGATAGTTTTTCAAACATTCATTATGGATACATGACTATATTCATTAAATCTTTATTTACATGTAGATCATGTATTTATTATATTGACATCTATTTTTGTATAAATATTTTTATGTGGGCATATGAGTTAAGCTCAAGTTTTATATTATTTTGAAGAGTATCTATTCATACTTGTGCTTACCTCATACTTTAGCTATTGATTCTTTTGACCAAATTTGTGTTATCTCTTCTTGAATCAATTAGCTTGTTCCTTAAAGTCTTCTTTTGATGATATCTTATTGGTTTTTATTTGTTGACTTTATGGATACATGCCTTTTAATTAATTTTTGAACTTTATATATATATATATATATATATATATATATATATATATATATATATATATATATATATATATATATATATGATTCCTAACTTCTGATATTTATTTGTTATTACTTCTTCAAGTTAGAATGTTGAGAGAAAATGTTTAGTAGTGTCTTGTTCAAGACTTTTATGGAAGTTCTTTTAAGAAATGCTTGGTTTTGTGTTTTACCTTACTTGTTAAAATTATCGTACTTAGTAGTGCACATTTTGAGCATGTATCTTTTATATATTCATCTCCATAAGTGCATTATGAAAATGTTTGTTTTGAAAATATTCTTAGCAAATTTTTGATGATCTTTTTTTTATTATTATTTGGGTATTTACATTTCTTATACTTAGGGATTTTGGGTTTTGATGTTGTTTCATGATACTGCATATATTCCTTTAAATCTAAATTCTTAAAAGTAAAGAACATTTTGGGAACAAGCCGAAAGGGTATCCTTCTGTCATACAAGTGTAAATAGTCTGAAATGACACAATGTACTAGTCTTCGGACTACCGTTATTTGGGAACCGGCCCCTACAGCTAACCCAAAGTGATCAATACTTTATAGACTTAAGATTTATTAAGGTCTACTTGCGACCATTATCTAGTTCTAGGTCCACCCCTAAGTTCCAGAATACATCATCATATCTAGCTATAAATATTTTATTATTATTGCCCAATAATGTTTTTGTAACACATGAGAATACATGTAATTGATATATAATACTTCTCATGTCCTTAGCTACTATGGTTTGAGCTACAACGACAAAAATGTCAGCTTAGCACTTTAGTTTTATTTGGACAAGTCACGTTCATCCCCAATTCCCAATCGGCCTAAATTTCCAGACAATTTCTGATGTTGGTTCCAAAATTAATAGGAATTTCTAAAACAATACTGAAATTTTCTAAAATTTTGCCAAATTTTGGCTGAAACGTGGAATTCCTATTTTATGCTCTAAAACTTTTTCAAGTTTGTATATGATAAGTTGCCTACTAAATTATGTAAATTCATTTTATAATTCCATAAAAATCATGCAATTATCACAAAAGCAATCACAAAAATGTATAGAAGTATCTTTTGCTTTTACCTTTCTTTTATATTTCAATAATATTATTTTCCTGTGAAGTATTTAAATTTGATAATCTGATACTTGGATCTGAAAACCCAATAAAATTATTGAAACTGTCAATAGTGATACTTGTAGAGAGTGTACCAAACCACTAACGTCACCGACTTTTAAAACCTTTATTACAATTTCATGTCAAGCATATGTTTCTGTGCATTTGACCATATAGATGTTTTCATTTCATGTTCTCAACCATCTCCTAGAATTAGAAAATTAGAAGGTTTTTTTGGTGGAGAAATCTGCATTATTAGACTTACCATTGTAAGTTTTTTATATGTATTGTCATGCATGCAAATGTTTTTTTTTACATATTGGTACAGACAAGTGTATGAGTTAAGCTAATCTATAACTAAAATTTTAGGTTGAATAAAGTTTGTTTCTATATTGAACACTGTTGTGCCATATATTAAACACTGTTGTGCCATATACTTATTAAAGTGTTAAGCTGACATTTTCGATTTTTTATAAAAAGGGCACAACGTGACGCTGAGGTGCATGCAGGCGCTGGTGAGGGTTCAGGCGAGAGTAAAGGATCAGAGGATGAGGCTCTCCCACGACGGCGCCGGCTACAGCAGCACCAAGTCGTCGCTCAGCTGCGACACTACTTCTCTTTGGGACTCCCGATATCTTCAAGAGATGACAGAGAGAAGATCCATGGTCAGAATCTACTTAAGTAAATATTTCTAATAATTTGGTTAGCAAAGGAGAGATTTAGTCCTATTTTTAGGGTACATTCTGTATTTGGATATTCAATGTAATGAAGATGTTGATATGTACTCTATTTTGAGAAATGTAATAAAGATGGTGATATATAATGTTAAGTTTTTGGAATGTAATATATATTGTGCAGTATAGAGCATTATAAATATGCTAATTTGAATAGTATAAAGTGTTATAAATGTGCTGCATTGAGCCTATACATATTATCTATTCATGACGTTTTAAAATTGTTCTGAATTGTGCACTATATATTAACTATTCATAACGCTTTTATAGAAACTATTCATGACGGTTTTTTTATGACGCTTTTAAAAAACATTTATAACACCCGTTTTCATAACGGTTGCTGTGAAAAAAAAGCGTCATGGTTCGTCATTAATGACGCTTTTTAGCCGTCATTAAAAGGGTTTTTTGTTGTAATGTAGCTGGTACAACATATAACTGGTATTGTAGTTTACCAGATGGTTGTATAACCTCTTTCGCTGGCTTCAAACAAATATTCTTGGAATAATTTTACGTGGAAACCAATGACATGACTATGTCTGCTCTCATCAAAATCAAACAACAACATAATGAAACTACTGAACATTTTATTGAACGGTTCCACCGTGAAGCACTCAAAATGCCTCTCGGAACTCCAGTTTCTTTGACTATAGACACTTGCAAATCAAACCTGTTGCCTATAATCAGCGTGTGGACGGGATCAACACAATTCCAGGATTGGCCTTCCTTTATAGTGAACGCCAAAGTAGCAGAAGAGAGCGCTGACAAGTTCAAGCAATTAGGTATTCAAATGCCTAATCTTGATAAAGATGAAGATGCTACACCAATAATAGTGGCCGTCAGAACAATCGCAAGAGCAAGGAGACTTTGGCCATTAATCTCAAAGGCAAAGAAGCCCTAGCTATCAATGTAAATCAGCCAACATCTACCCCAATAGCACTACCACAACGGGCACCACGTCCAAAAGAAGAATACTCTTTTGATGAAGATGACACTACTAAAATCTGCTTAATTAGTGACGTAAATTTAGTGACGTTACAAAAACGTCGCTAAATTATGGACATTAGTGACGTATAAATGAAACGTCGGTAACCATCGCTACTAGCGACGCAAATAGCGACGTGACAACGACGTATACTAGTTACGTGAGCTAGTCGTCGCCAAACGTCGCTACAACGTCGCTAATTGCGACTGATTTAGCGACGTTAATAATAACGTCGCTAAATTTCTAACTAAATTAAATTTCCCTCCCCCCCGATTCATTTCCCCCCATCTATTTTACTCTCTCACTCTCTTCCTTCAGCGCTCTCGCTCTCACTCTCTCCGGCGCTCTCGCTCTCGCTCTCACTCTCTCTGGCGACTTCACTCTCTCCGGCGACTTCACTCTCTCCGACGACTCTCCTCTGGTACGTGACTCCCTCTCTCTCTTTTTATTTGTTGTCGGTGGTTGGGGGGTACTGGTAGCTCGGGGAGAGGGGCAGGGGGGGTGCGGGTGGTTGGGGGTGAGGAATGGTTGGGGGTGGCTGGGGGATGGGGCAGGAGGGCGACTGGGGGTGAGGAGGGGGGGCTGGGGGAAGGGGAGGGTTAGGTTTCGGGTTAGGGGGGTGAGGGGCGGGGGGGTGAGGGCGGCTGGGGGGTAAGGCGGGGGGGGGGGCTTGGGAGGGGAGGGGGGATGGTGGGGGAGGGGTTGGGGATAGGTTTCGGGTTAGGGTTAGGGGTGGTGTAGGGGTTGGGTGGGCTGGGGAGGGGAGGGGGGCTGGTGGGGGAGGGGTTAGGGATAGGGTTCGGGTTAGGGTTAGGGGTGGTATAGAGGGGGGAGGGGTGCGGGGGGCCTGGGTCAGTGGCACCGATAGTGCCGAAAAAACTGATAATTTAGTAATAGTTATTTGTTTTCCGACACCAAAAAATGTGATCCTCTGATTCGAAACCACGTACCGATAGTACCGATATTTGTAATACGTAGTTTTGTTGGTTGGTTAATTTATAACCCGATAGTGCCGATATTTGTAACACGTAGTTTCCTTGATCCCGATACTCATAGGAATGGTCCCGAGTCACGGCCATAGTATGTAGTATATTCGTTTTAGTTTGTAGTATATTCATTTTAGTTTTGAAGTTTATTCGTTTTAGTATGTAGTATGTAGTAGGAATGGTCCCGACTCATAGGAATGGTCCCGAGTCACGGCCGTAGTATGTAGTATGTAGTATATTCATTTTAGTTTTGAAGTTTATTCATATTTGCAGATATCTAGAAATGGCTATATCCATGTATCTGCTAGACCGTTCGTGGATGTACAACCGCATTCGAGATGACAGGTACGGTGTGCGAGATGAATACATCGCCGGAGTAGAACAATTCCTCCAATTCGCGAAGGCATTTCCTCAATCCATGGACGGCATGGACATTAAGTGCCCGTGTGCAAAATATTGGAACATGAAGTTTCAACCAGAATTGGATGTGACATACATTTATACACAAAGGGTTTCCTTCCGAATTACTACCAGTGGACCGCACACGGAGAGCTTGTACCTTTAGCATTCCAAGCGAAGCCTTATGTGAAGCCTTATGTGGAGCCTTTTGTGGAGCCTTATATGGATGTCCACAACCAAACTGGTGTCGACAACGAGTACGTGAACATGGTCTTCGACGTTGCGGGGCCTAGTTTCGATCCATACAATCGTGACGCAGCTGAGGAGGCACCGAATGCCGATGCCGCGATGTTCATGGAGTTGCTGGAGAATGCAAGGACTCCTTTTTATCCTGGCTGTGAGGACCATTCACCGTTAGAGGTGATCACTCGGCTCTTGAGCATAAAGTTTGACTTTAACATGTCCCAAGAATGCTACAATAGAGTGCTCGAGTTGATTACCGATATCTTGTCGGAGGGTGCCAAGTTACCGAAAGACTTCTACCGCTCTAAGAGGATGGTGAGATCTCTCTGGATGGGATACGATAAGATCGATTGCTGTCAGAACGGATGCATGTTTTACTACAAAGGTCACAAGGATGCAGAAGTATACGAATTTTGTGGTGCTGATCGCTACAAGCCAACTGCTGCAGGCAAGTCTAGAAGTCCGACTGCTTCAATGTACTACTTGTCGTTAATGCAGCGGTTACAGAGATTGTTCATGGTGAAAGAGACTGTCGAAAATATGAGTTGGCACAAGCGACAACAGACCGAAGGAGTGTTGGATGACCCATCTGATGGAGAAGCATGGAAGCAGTTCGATCGAGCATATCCTAACTTCACTTCTGATGCGTGTAATGTAAGGTTGGGGCTCTGCTCTGATGGTTTCACCCCCATTTGGTCTTTCAGGCTCCCAATATTCATGCTGGCCGGTAATCCTCACTCCGTACAACCTACCGCCTTGGATGTGCATGAAGACATATTACATGTTCTTAACTATTATCATCTCCGGTCCGAACAACCCAAAGAGGAACATCGACATGTACTTACAGCCGTTGATAGATGAGCTGAAGCAGCTATGGGAAACAGGGGCGTACACGTATGATGCTTCAAAAAAACAGAATTTTCAGATGCGGACAGCACTAATGTGGACAATCAATGACTTTTCAGCTTATGGAATATTATCTGGATGGAGCACTCATGGTCGGCTTTCATGTCCGTATTGCATGGACCGCACTAAGGCTTTTTGTTTGAGACACGAAGGAAAGCCATGCTTCTTTGATTGTCACCGATAGTTCTTGCCGAAAGACCATCCGTACCGTAGGAACAGAACTGCATTCCGTGCCAGAGCTATGGAGAAGGGCGATCCACCGCTAATGTGATCCGGAGAGGACACATGGGAGCAAGTAAAAAAAATCCCAAGTGCTATTGAAGATCCTACAATGAGCAGTCGTTACGAGAGATTTGGCAAAGATCATAACTGGACCAAAAGGAGTATAGTCTGGGATCTGCCATATTGGAGCACAAATCTGATTAGACATAACCTTGACGTCATGTATATCGAGAAGAACATGTTTGATAACATAATTAATACTGTAATGGACGTTAAGGAAAAGACAAAAGACAATCAGAAGGCTAGATTGGACTTAGCCGAAATATATAGATGCCCTATATTGCACATGATAGACAACGGGAAGGAAAAGCTTTTGCGGCCTAAGACAATCTACTTGCTGGACAAGGAGGACAAAGTGAGATTTTGTAGATGGATCCAACGGGAAGGGAAAGCTTTTACGGCCTAAGACAATCAACCTCTTATTACAAATATTATCGATGTGGACTCAACGGAAGTTCCTCATGACATGTTTTATCAATTGGAAGAGGTAGAAGTATCAGAAGAGGAAGAGAAAGTTGATAGAAGTGAAGAGGAAGAGGAAGAGGAAGAGGAAGGGGAATCGGAACAAGATGAATTTTCAGAAGAGGATTGAATATGTTTAATTTTCAGATGTAGTCTGGTTTAATTTTGTTTTTTTCAGATGTAGTATGGTTTACTTTTGTTTTAGCGACGTTAATAAGCGACGTTTTCAGATGTAGTATGGTTTACTTTGTTTTTTTCAGATATAGTATGGTTTACTTAGCGATGTTCCCTGGCTGTAGTATGGTATACTTTTGTTTTTTAAAGATGTAGTATGGTATACTTTTGTATTTTTCCAGATATGGCTCGACGTGGATCATTTGGTTCGGGTGCTGGTGGGAGTCGACGACCCTGACCGTCTCCATCTACCACTCCTCATCCCCTCGCACTCCAGTATACACTAGCGGTCTAGTCGCCGGCAGTGCCTCCATACCCGGCTTTAGCAGTTCGAGGCTAGGGCCTTCTTCTTCAACGCAGCCAGTACCGTCGAGTATTCCAGAGGTCGACCCCACTATTGAGGAGCAGGCCAAGGCCGAGGCCCACGTCGAGGTCGGGGGCAATGGTGAGGCCCATGCCGACGGCGAGGACGAGGTTGAGACCGAGGGGCAGGCTGCGGGCAGGGGCAGGGACAGGGGGCGGGATAGGGGCAGGGGCATAGTGCAGCTCCCATTTGAGACAGATCCTCTGTGTCGCCCGGAAGGGGATCTGAGGTTAGAGATTTGGGCCTGTACACGGACCAGGCGGTAAGTAAAATTGTTGCATTTAATTTGTTTAAATTTATTATAAACTTGTTTAATAAATTTTAATTTCTATTTTACAGGTATTATCCCTCCTCCGTACACCGGGCGCTGGGTACATTCCTGCGACAGAACTACGGGGGGCCCTGGATCAACTGGAGGGATATCCCGGCCGACATGAAGGCCTTCTGGTTTGAGCACTTTTCGGTACGTAAAAGTTTATTTCCTTTTAACATTTAGTATGTTATGTTATAACTTATGTACTTCTATAATTTTTTCAGCGGACTTACTTCTTCCCTCCCCACCGCGCCGTTGCTGTCGAGGCTATATTTTTCGGCATCGCCAGCAAGCTCATTAGGGATGCGATCATCGACCAAAAGGATTGCGACCGCCGGAGAGAGCCTATTCAGGGTTGGATCTCTGCCGCCGACTGGGCGGTAATGAAGAGGAGATTCGAGGAGGAAGCCTACAAGGAGAAGTCCGCGAAGTCTGAAAGAGCGCGACAGGTGGGGTCGTAGTGGTGTGGTGGATCAAGGTCCATCATGGATTTCTTCACCCATATGGTACATATCTCGCCGTATACCCATAATTAATACTTTATAGTAATATATTTCTTTCAACTTAACTGACAAATTATATAATAATTTCATAACAGGTTGAATCGGGAGAAGACCCGAATATGGTGACCTTGTTCCTCGCCACGCACATGAAGGGGAAGCGGTTTGTAGACAACAAGGCCTGGGACACCTACGTAAGTTTTACTTAATGCTAGTTCATTAATATTAATTTTTAGTTACGTAAAAAATTCATATAGGTGTTATTTCTAGGCCGAGTTTTAGAAGTTTTACTTAATGCTAGTGCATTAGTATTAATTTTTATCGACCACGTGAGAATTCATATAGATGTTATTTCTAGGTCAAGTTTTTGAGGCTTAGGGACGCCGGGCTGACACGGTCAGAGGAGGCAGGTGCTAGCACTTCCCAGCAGCCCCCGGCCGCCGTAGCTCAGCCAGATGACGAGCTGTGGATGAGGGCCGTTGGTGGCATGCATAGGGGTACGTACTATGGTACGGGCTCCTATGGTGCCTTCATTGCGTCACAAGCCTCTGCGACCGCCACTAGTATGCCCGGCCCCGCACATACTGAGGAGTCGCTCCGCCAGCAGCAGAGTGACATCCTTGTACATATCGCAGCTCTGCGTGACGAGATGCTGCAGAGGATGGGGGTGCCGCATACAGATAATTCTGCGCTCATGTCATGCTTTGAGAGGCTGGAGGAGACTACGGAGGCGCTGCAACAGATGACCCGTGCTACGCAGGAGGCTACGCAGCGGTTGGTCGAGCAGATGCAGCATTTCTAGGAGATGGCAGCGGAGCGACCGTCTGGTGGTACGCCAGGAGCATCGTCTACATCCGACGGTGCACGGGAGGACATGCTCGTCCACCTATTGTCACCGGAGGAGTATCAGATGATCCTGATGTTGCGACGACAGTCATCTGGTGGCGCTCCTCCTCCAGCACCGGGTCCAGCTCCAGGCGATCAGTAGTTTTATTTTTGCATTTTTGGACTGTACTATATTTTTTACTTTGTACGTATTTGGGGATATTCAGTTTTTTTGTTGAGGATATTGAGTTTGTACGTGTTTGCGGATATTGATTTGGTTTGTTCAGGATATTATATATTGACATTGTTTGTTGCAGATAGTATTTTTTCTTTATATTTTTTGTATATTCTGGAATGTATTGTGCGTGCCGGTGTTGAGTGTTCCACCGAGGGGGTCGGCGAACCCAGGGATTGGATTCTGTATTTTGTGTTTTGTATTCTGTATTTTGGCTCAGGCTCCAGCTCCATTTTCATTCTTGAACCTATTTTTTATCATATTTTTTTTAACTTAGCGACGTTGTTAGCGATGTTACTATTCGTCGCTAAATTGTAGCGACGTTAGTAAATGTCGCTAAAAGCGTCGCTAAATGCTGACGTGGCAACATGTGGCACCATAATCTGATGTCAGCTCGTCGTCGCCCAAACGTCGCAAAAGTGTCGCTAAACGGCGACCACACGATAACGTCGCCATATACGTCGCTAATTAGCGTCAACGATCAAACGTCGCAAATAACGTCGCTAATTAGCGACGCTAACAACGTCGCCAAATAACGTCGCCCTAGCGACGTTTTGCGATGTTTTCTCGTTTAGCGACACGTTTTTTTTCCGTCGTTTTCAAAACGTCGCCCAAAACGTCGCTAAATTCACTTAGCGACGCTTTCATCGAGTTTAGCAACATTTTGTAACATCGCTAATCTGACAAATTTTTGTAGTGTGATATCATGAGTATCTTTGATTATCTCATCAAGAGCAATAAACTTCAACTGCCAGAACCAACATAGCCAGAGGAAGTTGGTAAGACTGACCATCCTAAATATTGTGTTTACCACAGGTTTATTGGACATCCAACTCGAGCGTGCTATGTGCTCAAGGGTAAAATTCAAGAGATGGTCAATTCCGGTGCAATTACTCTCAAACAAGACGAGAAAACTGTAACGGCTAACGTCGTCTCTCTACAGTTTGGAGATTTTTCAGCTCAACTTGTGCAGGACGGTGTCATCCCCATCCTGAGAACTACTTCGAGATTGTTAATCTTCCACCTGCACGAACTGATGGTCGTGTTCCTCTGTCTACTGATAAAGAAAAATTTATATGGATCCATCCAGATTTAGTGGCGGACTTCGAAACACCATCTTCTTCCACCAAGTCTAAGATGGCCACTAAAAATAAATCATGTCATATGATTTCATTTGGTGAACATTGTCTTCCACCTCTAACTGCCACCTTCATCTCGGCAGCAGATAATCCTTCTTCTTCTTCCCCTGCTGAGACAACATTATCAAAATTAGAAGCCAAATACCAACCAGCTTTCTATCTATATAGTCCACAGTCTCGTGAACTAATGACGAAAATGGGATATGATCTACAAAAGGCCTCTGGTTTGAACCATGGAAAGGGATCTCCTTGTAAAACCCCTAAATTTTTACTATATTTTTTAGTAATGATTTTTTTGTATTTATA
The DNA here is from genome assembly GCA_029216955.1 of Iris pallida. Lineage (NCBI taxonomy): Eukaryota > Viridiplantae > Streptophyta > Magnoliopsida > Asparagales > Iridaceae > Iris > Iris pallida. The sequence goes on from JANAVB010029220.1 coordinate 4,258,845, forward strand.
CGTCGCATAGTCGTATTGTACGTCGTACGAAAATTTACATTTTTCGTATTACTCGTCAAGTGCGAATATGTCCGAGGTACATATTTTTAGAAAAATATTTTTGATTTTATTATCGATGATGGTTTCAAAATAATATATATAATAATTATTTTTATTAAAAGTAATTTAGCAAGAAGGTATTTTAAAGATTTGATTATTTATGTTTACTTCCGAAATTGTTTTATCGAAATTATTAAAAATGCAGTTTAAAATTATTTCCTATTAATACTTAAATATTTATTTTGATTTTCGAAATTAATTAATTATTGTTAATTATAAAAAGATATTTTGAATTTAATGGTGATAATTTAAACGGTAATTTTGAAAACAATATTTTTTTGCAAATATTTATTTCATATGAGGTACGAAAATTTAAATTTATAAATATAATTCTATTTTTGAAATTTATTTAATATTAATATTTATTATTCGAAAAAGTATTAAAAATATTGTTTGGGGTTAAATTGAATTAAATATGATGAAGTATATTTGAGAAGATTATTTTTATTGGCTTATATTGAAAAGATTTTAAATAGCTTTTATTTGGAGATGTAATTTATCTATATTAATTTAGATTAGATTTATCTAAAATTTGAATTGGATTTGGATTGATTGGAGTAATTTTTGAAATAATAGATGATTTATCTGTGGGAGTTTTAAACTAATCCAAATCCTCATCCAAATAGAATTCCTCAACCCTATATATAGGAGAGACTCCCCATTGTTTTCTCCACAATACTATTCCACAAAATTCTCCACAAATATGTGTGCGTGCATCGTGTCCGTATTTTTCGTCCAATTTTTATTCCATTTCCTTTACAAATACATTATCCTCTCTCCGTGTCGACAGACCCGACATAATCAAATATCCAATCCCAAATCCTAAACCTAACCCTAACGACACCAACCCAACCACCACCACCATTGTCGAAACCGCCAATTCCCTGACCTCGGCCCATGGCCGAACCCCACTGGCCACTCCCTTCCACCACGCCCTGCTCTCTCACCTCGTAGGAGCTCCGTCACCCCAATATCGACCTCCCCAAATCATCCTAGCCGAACCCCTGCCCATCCTCCTCCTCCCTACACGACCCCGACAACTGCCCCTGTCTGCACCATCACCGCAGCCCCATAACAGAGCACCTGGCCATCACCGCCTCCGGCATACCCGGCTGGAGACAACCCCCATAACCACCACCACCTCGGTCATCACCGCCCCAAAAATCCAAATCCATCGCCACCATCGCCGACGCCCAACGGCGGCAATTTCCTAAAAAAATACCACACCAGAAAAGAAGAAAATAAGAGCTGGAAAGCCATGACCTAACCTCACCGTCGCCGCCCGCGTCGTGGCAAGGCGGTGCGCCACCGCGAGATCCGGCCGCTCGCTAAGTCTCCAACGCATGCCACCAGTTCCTCCGACTCGCTGCGCGCGGCCCAGCCGCCTCCCTCGACCTAATCACCGCCATCGGCGCAGCGCCGCCGCGTTCTCCAGACCGGGCCAGCCGAACCGCCACACCCACCGGAACCCCCGTTCACCGACGCCTCCGGTGAACCCCTCCGTAGCCGACCACCTCCGAGAACTTTCGCCGTCGCGTCCGGCCCCACTGCGCCGGAGCAGCACGCTCGCCCCGCCGTCGCCGGAGCAGCCACCGCCTCCCCTCTTTCCTCATCTCCTCCCCTTCCCGAGATCTCCAGCTCCCTCTCTCCGCCTACGCCTCCCTGAGCGCCTCACCCTGCCTTGCCGGACCCTCCTTGCCTCCGCGCTTGCCTCGTCGGAGCCTTTCCCCACTCTCGAGCTCACCCTCCACCTCTCACCGCTCGCCCCCTTTTCATTCTCCCTCTCTCTCCTCCTTTAATAAAAGGAGCGAACAGTAACCAAGCTGTTTGTTTTTGATTGTTTATTAATTGTTATTATTATTATTTTTATTTTGTTATTGTTTTATTATTATAATTATTATAAGTATTACTATTATTATTATTATTATTAAAAGTATTATTATTTTTTGTTTTGTTGATAGTATAGTACTATTGTTTTAGAAAATTTTATAAATATTTCCTAGATAATTTCAAACATAGTATTTACCTAAATAAATATTTCCTAACTAATTTTATAAATATTTCCTAGATAATTACAAATTCGGTTTAAAAAAAATCTTCTAGATTTTGTATTTTTCTAGCATTTTCAAAATATTTATTTTGACCAATAGAATATCGTTTTTACCTAAAATGTTAATTTGACAAGCTTAGAATTTTGGCTTAAATAAAATTTTCATATTTTATGTAATTATCTAAACTATTTTTACCAATATATAGTTTTCAAGATATACTTAATAATTTCCTAGTAACTTTCAAATGATAAAAAAATATACTTTTATATATAGTTTTTTTATTTGAATCATATTTTATCCCCTTAAGAGTTTTAGCCTACAAAACGAATCTTTTGATTTTCAACTGTGTTTCCTAGAAGTATTTTGTATCTACCTAGAATATGTTTGATTTATAAAATATAGATCTTTAGCCAAAAATATTATTTGACAATTAGAGTATTTTGGCCTAAAACGATTTTTCTATTATGTATTATTCCAAAAAATTATTTCTCCAAATTCTTTCGATTTTCCTCCAGTCCGTGACTAAGCCCATTACCCCTATTCCCTCACCAAATTTTGTACATCCTCCCATCGACCCTAGCTAACTTGACCGTCCTGGACCCAATGGAACTATCCGTGCCACCATCAGAGGTCACCATGCATAGTTGTTGCACCGAAGTCGCAGTTCATGTCAGCTTGATCCTTGCAGCACACCAGACGTCCTACCAGGCAAGACACCTTGCCTTTACTGTTTAAATTCTTGCTCAATATCATGCATGTTTTATTTCTTATAAGTTGTTCTTTCAATACCATATGTAGTTGTAAATTACTATACTTTAGTTTTCTTTATGCATTTGGCCTAGAGTTAAGGGATGACCTTTGTTTGTGCCGCATCCATTGGCCGACACCTATGTGCCACGATGTCACGTGTCTCATATAGATTCGGACTTGCGTACCGACCGTACATCGGTACGTACAGGACGTGCGTTAGGATATAATTGCTAATAGTTATGGATGTCTAGAAGACTTAGCGGTTATTAGGAATATCGTTGTGTGGATTCAGCACGAGTAGTACATGGGGAGGGGAAGACAGTTATTAGGTGCAGGGGCTTTCACATATTTACTTTCTCTAGCTGCCATTTGTGACTCAGCCGAGAGCTAGTGCGCCGTGCATTTATTTATTTTCCTCTAGATGCCACTAGTGCCTCGGTTGAAACACAAATGTGCCGTGCATTTACTTTCCTCTAGCTGCCGTTAGTGACTCACCCGAGAGACTAGTGTGTCATACATTTATTTATTTTCCTCTGGATGCCACTAGTACCTCGGTTGAAATGCTAACTTGCCGTATTTCTAGTCTCGGGAGCCCTTGTGTGGAACGTTGTCTTCAAATTACATTTTCACATAGAATGGTTAAGGACCTTTATTTGTTTAGTCATATATACTTTTCTGTTGAGCTTTTATTACTAAGTTTATGGCATGATATTATGTGTCTTGTTACGTCCCTCTGAGGACCTGGTTATCTCGCCAGGTATGTGCTCTTGTCATTCGCAGGTGTTCTAGCTCTAGCCGTGATCATCGCTATTTCTTCAAGGATGATTGCACTTAGATCGTCTTCACTTCGCTCGCCAAATTCATTTCCTTTCTCATGTATTTTTCCTTTACTTGTTGGAAGTAGATTTGTCTCCGTCCAACATATTGTATCAAGACAATTCATTATCATTATATGATATCTTTTATTTATTTATTTCTGTGTGGATGAGATTAGTTATGGTTCTACTGTATTTTACTGCTTACCTATATTTATTATACGGCTGGCATGTCTACGTTCCTAGTCCTACGTATTTTGGGACTGGGGCGTTACACTCCTGTACCTCTTTCCCTATGTCTTTCTCACAACCAATCTTGGGTTGGTTTGGGTTATTGGATAAATTCTCCATCTTGCCAAAAAAAACCTTCCAGAAATAAGATCTAGGCAAAGAGTTGCAATATGGTGTCCTTTGAGCCTGTATCCGAAGAAGAAGTCTTAACTGGTACCAGGTCTGGGAAACTTTACCTAAGAGACTATTCAGAAGGTCAAGAAAACCCTGCTCCAGCTTTGGAGGCTCCTCAAGCACCATCTTCTCCTACTATCAATGTTCCATCAGCTTCATCACCTCCAATAGAGCCAACTATTCCCAAACCGACAACAGCCGAAAAAGGAAAACAGCCTGTCCGTTTTGATAAAGTATTAAAGAAGACTCCAACTTTGGGACTTGAGAAGCCGTATAACTTTGATATACTGGCTCAGCTGGCTAATACCCCGACAAGATTGTCAATTTTTGAGCTACTCCGTCTTTCGAAGGAAACTCGAGAAACATTGAGTGAAGCTTTGATGCAAGCTGATACTTGTCTAATATTCCTCAAGAAGCCAGAAGAAGAGCCTATAACATGTCTTTATTGTCATAGTGTGATGGAGCTGATGCCAAATATCACCTTTACACAAGATGATACGTTGTTGGAAGATAATCGTCATGACCGACCCCTCTACTTCACGGGATATGTCGATACCATGAAGGTTGATCGTATTTTGATCGATCCTGGGTCTGCACTTAGCATCATGCCAAAGACTCTACTAGATGCATTGAAGATTCATGTACACAATCTTCAACAACCATCACGATAATCTTGGGATTCAATTCTGGAAGAAGTGAACCTTTGGAAAAGATCCGCCTGAAAGTTCAAATAGGCAATCTTCGTACAAAGGTTACTTTCTACGTGATCGATAATCATGACTCTTACAATGCTTTGTTGGGAAGACCCTTTCTGCATGAGCATAACATTTTACCATCCACTTTACATCAATGCTTCAAATATGTGGATGTCAATGGAGAAGTCCAAAAGGAAGTAGCCGAACTAAATCTTTTCAGGGGCATTGAAGCATATTTTACGGACTCTCGGATGTACAAGGAGGAGTTCATAAAAGTTGTATTGGCGATGGATAGTGAGGAAGATCAGAAAGATACTTCAAAAGATGTTCTCATGATCCCCGTCAAAGGACATACTACTCACCCCTCTTCTTCTCTGATATTGACTATACATCTTTCCTCTCATAACAAACAGCCTCCTGGTGTAGAAAGGGAACAAAGGGAGCTCATATCTTCTGAGCCTCTTGTTATCGACCTTCGTCATAACAAACCTTCACCTTCTCCTTCTCCTCCTCTGGTTATCAACCTTACTAAGCCTTCTGTTAAGGCTAAGAATCATGTTGTAAATGATGATGTACAAATCAATAAAGTAGCATCTCCTTTACAGTATACTGATGTTCTTTATTATACTCGATATTATTCAAAAATGTTAGATAACTTCGAACCACTCACCATAGGAGCATTTGAAGCTTCCCAAAACGAAGTTTTGCCCGAGCCTACGCAAGGCTCCTTCTTCTTAGTTCCTTCCAGGAAGAAAGATGAACTTCCTATACTCTTTAGTAAAGGAACATAACAGAAGATCACGCCCGATGGTGAAGAAGAAATTCACGATAATGGAAGACTTCAACTACGTCGTTATAGTCAGCAATCAAAAGATATCATTCAAAAGATGGGCTATAATTTTAAAGCTGGTCTTAATGGCGGCAAAGGAAGGGGAACTCCTATTCGTATTCCTGCTCTGAAAGAAAAATTACAACAATACTACAGCAAAACGAGGCGGGGATTAGGTTATACTTCACTAATTTCGACTCCAGAAGCCTTCGAATTCGATGAAGAAGAATGATCTAAATCTTCTGATTCTATCTTATGGGATTCAGACACCAGTGTGGGGCACGTCCATCGAGTGACTCTATCTTCTAATATGGTAACTGCCGAGTTCTCAAAAGATGACGAAGACTTTGTCGAAGCCTCTGAATTGATCCTTGGGCACCAAGGATGGATACTCAATGAGCTTCCCTTTGAGCAACGTGAGCCACCTACTAAGGTCAGTTCGTTTAAGTCAATGTTGGAGATGAAACTTCCCCAAAATCGATATTTGTCAGCAAAAGCCTCCCTGAAGTGGATAAATAGGATTTGATCCAACTCATTAGGGAATACATTGATGTATTGCTTGGAGCTATAAAGACATCCGGAATTGGAGCCTCAGATCGCTACCCACAAGCTTAACATTTTGTCGAATGCGAAACAAGTCAAACAGCAACAACGTCGGTTTTGACCTAACATGATGGATGCCATAGAAGCTGAAGTCAAGAAACTTATCGCCTGCGATTTCGTCAGAGAAGAACAACATCCGGACTGGGTGGCTAATGTTGTCCCAGTTTTGAAGAAAACAGGAAAATTTTTAGTCTGCATCGACTTCAGAGACCTTAATGAACCTTGTCCCAAAGACGAATTTCCTCTTCCAATCACTGATGTCATGATCAACAATACTTACGATTTGAACGTATATCCTTTATGGATGGATTCTCAGGATATAATCAAATCAAGAAGCATCTAAAGATGAGAAACATACATCTTTTCGTACTCCTCTTAGAGTCTATTGCTACACCGTTATGCTGTTTGGTCTTAAGAACGCTGGTGCAACTTATCAGCGGGCCATGAGTACCATCTTTTGTGATCATTTACGAAAGACTGTTGAATGTTATGTTGACGCTATTGCTGTCAAAAGTCGTCTAAAAGAAGACCACATTCAAGATGTGAGAACTATTTTCGATCTAATGTGCCAGCATCAACTCAAGATGAATCCCACCAAGTCATTCCTGGGAGTCTCTAGTGGCAATTTTTTTGGATTCGTTATTACCTCTAAAGTTATACACGTTGACCCTGAGAAAATTAAAGCCATTCAAAGATGCATCCTCCACGCAACCTAAAAGAGCTACGAGGATTCCAGGGACGGCTTGCGTATATCAGGAGATTCATTTCAAATCTCTCTGGACGCTGTAGAACGTTCACTCGACTCATGAAGAAAGGTGTATCTTTTATTTGGACTGAAGAATGACAACAAGCATTTGAAGACATAAAGCGGTACTTGATGAACCCTCCAGTTCTAGTGCCTCTAGTGTCAGGAATACCCTTTCTGATGTATATTCGAGCAATGGACCATTCCCTAGGTGCTTTATTAGCTCAGAAGAATAAAGAAGGTCATGAATAGGCTATCTATTACCTTAGCCGTACAATGATTGGAGCTAAGCATCGATACACTCCAGTGGAAAAAGAATGTCTAGCTTTGATGTTTGTTATTCAAAAGACGAGACATTATATCACTGGCCAAAATTCATTATTTCTAGAGTTAACCCTCCGGGTCCTGATGAAAAAGCCTAGTATACTCAATTCCAAGCTTGCAACATGGGCCATATTGTTAGCACAATATGATATGGTTTATGTTCCTTAAAAGTCTGTTAAAGGTCAAGCCTTTGCTGACTTTCTGGCGGGTCATCCAATTTCCGAAACGTCTAAACTCTACGATGAGATTCCAGATGAAACTTTGGAGTCCAACATGATTTCAGAAGAAACTCTTATATGGCATCTATTTTTGATGGTGCATCCAGAATTGGACCAAAAGGTGCTATTGTTGCTGGAGTCAGAATCGTCCTCGTCTCACTAGAAGGGTTAACTATTCAAAGAACTTATTATTTAGATGAGTCGTGTTCCAATAATGTGGCTTAATACAACGCTCTGCTATTAGTCTCTAATTGGCTAAACAATTAGATATTGAGTATCTTGAAGTTTACGGAGACTCTAAACTGATTGTCAATCAAGTTAGAGGCATATACGAAGTTCGACATCAAGATCTGGTCCCATATCATGACGGTGATCAGGATGGCTACTTTATTCAAAGGCTTCTTCATCGAGCATGTATGCCGAGCGTGTAACACGAAGCTGATGCACTCGCTAATCTTGCAGCAGTATTAGCAATTCCAGTAAGAAGGCAATAAATGATTGTCATCACTAATAGAGAGTTATTTTGTGTCGAGAATAACTTAAATATTGAAGTTAACAACCCAAACATGGAATTCAACAATTCAGTTGAAATTTGTGCCATCGATGAAGATTGGAGGACTCTTTCATAGACTTCGTGGTCCATGATATCCTACCTGAAGATCCTTAGGAGGCTACAACAATTCGTCGACGGTCACTTAGATTTTATTATAGTCATGTTACAAAGACACTCTACCGACGAACGTTTGACGGTTTACTCCTAAGCTGTCTTACGGGAGAAGAAGAAAAATAAATACTTCGTGAAGCTCATGACGGTGTTTGTGGTGCACATCAACCTGGTCCTAAATTACAGGATCGTATTCGCCATATGGGCTACTATTGGCCCTTGATGATATCTGATGCAATCGAGTATGCAAAGAAGTGCCGAGCATGTCAAATCCATACTGACTTCATCTATCAACCATCAGAATTTCTTTACCCGACGGCAGCATCTTAGCCCTTTGAAGGTTGGGGCATGGATGTCATCGGTCCTATCAACCCTTCCTCGTCTCGAGGATATCGGTTCATATTAGCCATAACTGATTATTCTCAAAGTGAGCTGAAGCTATACCTCTAACTGAGGTCAAGACAAGCAACGTTATTAATTTTATTAAGCATCATGTGATCTACAGATTCGGTATTCTTCGACGAATTATTCATGATAATGGGCCAAAATTTATCAGTCAGAAGTTCACTCGATTCTGCGATCACAACAGGATCAATAATATTGCTTCTACAGCTTACAATCCTGCAGCTAACGGATTGGCAGAAGCATTAACAAGACTATCATCAACTCCTCAAAAGTTTGTTTCTACCAACAAACGGAACTGGAGTGAAAAGCTTGGAGAATGTCTGTGGGCTTACCGTACTACTATACGTACTCCTATAGGCTGCACACCTTTCTCTTGGTATATGGATATGAGGCCGTCTTACCATTAGAAATCCAGATCCCTTCCCTAAGGATTGCCATTGCCAACGAACTCACAACCGAAAACAATAATCGTCTGAGCTTCAGGAGCTTGAAGCACTTGAGAAAGTCAAAGTCCGAACATTTCAGAAAGGAGAACTAGTTCTAACCGTCAGACGTCCTATGACTATGATGCATATGAGCAAAGGCAAATTCGAAGTGAAGTAGGAAGGACCTTATATTGTAAGCAAAGTTTTTTCCAATGGAGCTTATCAATTGACTGGTATGGATGGTCGAGTCGCCATGATGCCTATCAATGGCAGGTTTCTCAAAAAATATTATGTTTAAAGACAAAGAGATGTCAACACAAAAACTCAGAACGTAAATAAAATTTTTATTGCATAATTCAGATGGAAGGAAATACATAAAATTAACAAGGACCAGAGCCCTCCTGATCGAAGACAAATTTTGCAAGGAGCTCGAATACATTGTTGTTGGATGACACCAACAATTCACTTGCAGCTTTCCTCAGAGCTCTTCCTCGGCAGTACTCCTAGGCTCCACCAGTTTGGCGAGAATGTCTGCTTCTGTCTAGGGACAGCCGAGCTTTTTCTGACTTCTGGCTGAGTAGGCAGCGGAGGCTCGTCGGAAGGAGTATCGAGAGCGGTTTCCATCTTCAGGATGACTTCCGTCTCCTTAGACATATCTTCTGAAGACATTTGCAAATAAAAGAAAATGGGTGAATAATGCTCTCAGAAAAGTTCACACTATTTATAGACAGAAAAGCCAAAATATTCTATCTCGGGAACCGAAGCGACCTTTCCTCGAAAAGGCATGCTTATTCATCAGTCTTTTTCATCTCTATTTTTATTTCGTGAATGGGCCTACATTATCGTTTATTTACTTTTTCATAAATAATGCCACAAGATAAACTCAAATCCCCTATGGAGCATATCCGAATCATCAGTTTTGTCTTTGAAACCCAGCTATTTTAAAAGATATCTTTCTTTATAATAAATTCTGTATATCACAGATATCGTCTTTTTAGACATATTTCCCCGTCTTTGAGTCCCAGTTGACTTGAATTATCAATAGAAAAAATAAATTCACGTCCACATTACCTCTGGATTCTATTTTTTATATCATCACATCAAATCAAATCATAAAGAAGAGAAAATCATTCTTTATTCCTTCTTTAAAAATATAATACATCTTAATGAGATATATTACATCTCAAATTTATTCTAAATCTAACAAATGAAGGTCTATTACATCTTTGGATCTTCTTGTTGGTGCCAGTTGTTTGCCATTAAAATCGTTTGATTACAAATTTCAATACAAACAGAACAGTGTTACAATATAGGACTTAGATGTAGTCCTAGGAGTACACTTTTGTTTATCTGGGTCCCTTGTGCCAATGGAGCGAGTGGTAATGCGTTGACTCCGTTGACGAGCTGACGACGGTTATCGGTTCTCTGAAGGATTGGATTGCTCTGGGTGCTGGAGCTTGCTGAGAGGAGGAAGACGTTGAGTGTCTGTATCTACCTTCTGGTGGCTGTAAGTTCTCCGTCTGTTCGTTGTGTGTTCTGTGTGGGTGAGAAGGAAATATCCCTCTATTTATAGCTGGGCAGGTTGGCTGCTCATGCGCGTATATATAGGATGCGCCGGTGCGTGGGGACGCCACGTGGAGATTGCTGATGGAGGCACATGGACGATGCGCCCTGATCGAGGGGGTTGACTTCTTCATGTTACTGTTGTGAACCGGCACGTAGCAAAGAAGAAGATCTTTCTGTTGCTGAGATCTTGGGTGAGTTGAGTCAAAGGACACGTGTCGTCACTCATGGCTCGGAGATCTCGGATTTGTGGGGGAATGATCTGGTGGGATGCGCCTAGGATTGGGCGCATGAGGATCGTAACCTTTAGGAGTCACGAACCATTCTGGGCGCATGGCTTTTAGGCGCATGCAGAGCTTTAATGGCGACTTTCCTTCTGTCTTTTTAGGATCAGAGCAGTATGGGGCGCATGGCTTTTGAGGCGCATGCAGAGCTTCAAATGGAGACTTTCCTTCTGTCTTTAGGGATCAGTGAAAAGTCTGAGCGCATGCTTTTGAGGCGCATGCGGATGGTGGGTGGCCACGTGGCAGTAGCCGTCGGAGTAAAGTCATGATGTGCTGGCGTTGCCGACGCTTCGTTTTCTGAAAAAGCTGTCAACTGTTCAGACTTTGGGAGGTGTGCTGCCAACTCTGTCAGTTCAGCATTTAATGTTTCTACATTCGATGGACAGCTGAGGGGGCACGTCGATTGACGTTCCACTGGGTATGGGGACTCATGGGGGCGCATCCTCTGTGATGCGCTTGGTATTGGAGGGCGTCTGTATGATGCGTCTGATGTTGAAGGGCGCGTCTGTGTGATGCGCGGCTGGCCGCATCCCTTCGTGACACGTTCTTTAATGCAGCGATGTTACGTTCTTCGAGTGCTTTAAATAGCCGTTTTGATTTGGCTGAATTCGAAGCATCCGGTTCATCCATTAAATGCAAGTTCATTGCACGAAATTCGGAGAGCCATCCACCTGGCGCATGGATTTGATCTGCCCGGCCTATAAATAGTGGCATGGAGAGGAGGTTTGCTTCTCGTTCTCTACGTACTTCTACATGAACTTGGGTACTCGAGTGCATTCTGTTGACGAAGTGCTCCTGAGGTGAAGATGAGACGCATGTCGTCATTGATGCACTTGAAGATGACTGTTACATCCAAAAGACGGTCGAGGCTTCTGAGGCAGGCAGAAGGTGCCTGTTTCATCCAAAGATAGGGATGCTCGGGCCTCGTTTCCGTTATTCGGAAGAGCCGTAGATCGGAATGGCGGTGCTAGGCTCTTTCTTTCTTCTTCAAAGTGGACGTTGCCCGCTCTGGTGGGTTTGGAAGCTGCTCTTTAGCCACGGTTTCGATCACGGTCTTCCTTGGCCTTTGGAGGCTCTTTCGAAGCCTCCCATGGCCACAGATTTGCGGTGCTCTTCTCTTCCTTGGTTCCAGCCAGAGGGTTAAATGCTTCATTAGTCGAAGCACTTATCAGGTGCCTGGCTGGAAGAGCGGCACATAACTGGACTGCTGAAAGGATGCGCCCTGCTGGATGTGCATGGAGGATGCCTGGTCGAAGGCACATGGTATCTACTGCGCCTAGCTGGAGGCATATGGTGGCTGCTGCGCCTATCTTGAGGCACATGTGGCTGCTGGCTGTAGACTTAGGATCTTTCTTTGTAGAAATTCTCCTTTGTACAACCTTTTCTAGACATGTAATACACTTTTATGTATAAATAAAAAGTCCTCTTTCAAATGTCTATATTTGTTGATTCTGTGTGAAGTACTTTGTCTGAGCACTGGCGCATGTAGTATCTGGCGCATGGGCTTTTTTTTGTGAAATTCCATGCTTCTACAAGATCCCCTTCAAAGTTTTCAAAACTTTTGAATAAGTTTTGGAATACTTTGAATAAGAAGCATGGAGATCAGGGCACATGACTGTTGGGACGCATGCCTGTTCGGGCGCATGCTCCTCTCAGTTAATGCATATATGATGCCTCGGTAACCGAAAAGATTAATGATCTTTTGGTTTTATTTGCTGTTATCTCTTCACCGGACCCGAGACGGCTGAGATCACTCGTCATCAGTTCACGCGTGCGACCAAGCCCTATAAATAGGTGAGAGATGGAGAGAGAGAGTTCTTCTTCTCTGTGCCTTTGTTTCTTTAGAGTCCTTCTTCAAACCCTAACTTTTCCTCTTTGAGAGAATGGCTCCCAAGACTCCTCGTGGCGATGCTGGCAAGGGAAAGGAGCCGGCAGATTTTGCCGACGAGGATGCTCCTATCCCCTCACGACTCCAGCCGACGTTCGTCCCGCGTGACAGGTGGGTGTCGTCTTCCACCACTGCTGCCGACGCGTATGGACTTTGTCCTGATGATACGCCGAGGTTTTATCCCGCCGACGTGCATAGGTTTAGGCCTTTATTATGCACCGAGGTTTAATTACTGACGATGGGTTTTATACCCTGATGATGCGCCGAAACCTTCGCTGACGCATGGGCTTACGCCCTGATGATGCGCCGAAGCTCCAATGCTGACGCGCATGGGCTTACACCCTGATGATGTGCCAAGCTCCAATGCTGATGTGCATGGGTTCATACCCTGATGATGCGCTGACCCTGGCTCGGCAGCGACAACAGCTTGATGAGAAGCATGAGAATGATACTTCCGCTGAGGCTGTTGAATTGATGCGTCAAGAAGCTGAGCGTCGAGTCCGACGACTGTGGAGACTCATGCAGCAGACTTGAGGCGTCGTATTGAAGAGCTTTCGGCCAACCCTGGGGATGTTTAGGGGTCGTAGTCTCTTCTCTTTTTTTTTGTTTTTGCAGCTCTTGCTGGAGGATAATGTAGTTCTGTACTCTCTTTTTTTAGAAAATAAAGAAGTACGCAACTTTTTTGTGGTGTTCATTTTTGTTATCATGAACTTGATGATTTGTGTGGACCTATTATCTTTTGCGCACCTTGGCCTTTAGGTACAGATAATAAGTTTGAAGGAACCAACATGTTTGCTCAGAGGTAATGTGGACGTGGCAATCATTGGGGTTCAAATGATAGAATCTTCCTACTCAGAGGTATTATGGACGTGGTAGGAATGATCCTGGGGATACGCTGAACAACTCAGAGGTGATGTGGACGTGGAAGTTCTGCGATCAATGTACGACAACACAGGTTGTTTGTACGAGATTTTACTCAGAGGTAATGTGGACGTGGTAAACATGAAGATAGCGTAGGCTTACGAAGTGTAAGATTCCGCTTTGTAGGATGTAGAAGGACAACTCAGAGGTGATGTGGATGTGGTTGTCTTTCTACTGGAGGATGCTATAGAACAGCTGGGTTCCGGCAGCGTATGGTTTTGTTGGAAGGGAATTGTCTATGAATCCTGATGATTGGGTCCATAGATCCCCTTGTGGAAGCACATATCTGAAAGATGTCAAGAGTAGTACTTCTTCAGGAACTTGCCGTTGATGGGCATCATGAACAAGTCCCCATTGGGTTTGGCGAGGCGGTAAGCACCGTTTGAGTATACCGTCTCAATAATGAAAGGTCCTTCCCACTTGGGTTCGAACTTTCCTGGTGTCTTGTGAGTTAACACCATCGGCCTCCTGACTGCCAGACCAGGTCGCCAACTTGAAAAGTTCTTAGTTTGACCTTCTAGTTGAAAGCCTGTGATATACGGGCTTGGTAGAGTTCGATGCGTTGTTGAGCCAGGAGACGCTTCTCGTCGAGTGCCTCCAGTTCCCGCAGACGACGACGTTGATTGTCCTCTTCTGTGAGTTTGTTTGTGATTGCTACGCGAGTGAGGGTATCTGGATCTCGAAAGACAGTACCGCTTCACTCCCGTAGACCAGGGAGAATGGTGTTACCTGTTGGGGTTCGTACCGTTGTACGGTAGGTCCAAAGACATTCGCCAAGCTTTTCGTCCCAGTCGCATTTGTTGGATGACACACCTTTTTGAGCAGCCTAACGATAGTTTTGTTGAACGCCTCGGCCAATCCTTTGCTGCCGGATTGTAGGCGGTTGAGCCACGTTTTGGATACGATTCTTGTCACAGAACCTGCTGAAAATGTGGCTGATGAACTGAGGACCATTGTCATGGATGATCCGGGGTACTCCGAAGCGGTAGATGACATGGTGTTTGATGAAGCTGACCACCCTGGAGCTCTTTACTTCCGCCAATGGGACTGCTTCTGCCCACTTGGAGAAGTAATCAGTAATGGCCAGGATGAAGCGGTGCCCCCTTGATGAAGGAGGGGTGATCGGTCCTGCAATGTCCATGCCCCAGGCTTCGAAGGGCCAGGAGGCGACTGTAGGATGTAGTGGTTCTGACGGCGTATGAATGAAGTCTGCATAAGTTGGCACGCATGGCACTTCTTAGCATAGTCGACAGCATCAGCGGCCATGGTTGGCCAGTAGTAGCCCATGCGCCGCAGTCGATCCTGCAACTTAGGACCAGGTTGATGATCTCCGCAAGTTCCGTCATAGCTTCTCGAAGAGCTTCGATCACCTCTTCGTTGGACTGGCATCGAAGGAGAAGCCCATCGTAGGAGCGTCGGTACAGCATTTTAGTGGCTGTATCATAATAGAATTGAAGAGAACGTCTCCTGACTGAGACGGCTTCCTTCGGGTCCTCTGGGAGAATTCCGTAGACGGCGAAGTCGATGAACGGGAACCTCCAATCTCGGACGTTAACACCAGTACTTGTCGGCATGGCGTGGGCTACCCGTAAGCATAGGTTGTTTCTAGGACAAACCAAGTCTCGCCGACTACCGTGACATAGTGTTGAGTCCCAAGGGGTGCTGCTAATGAGGCCGCGAGGCCAGCCAGAGCATCAGCCTCTAGGTTTTGTAGACGAGGTACATGTTCGATGAAGAACCCGGTGAAGGTTGAAATGATGTTCAATGCAACTTCATGGTAAGGGATCAGATCTTCATGGCGAACCTCGTATTGCCCTCGGATCTGGTTTACGACGAGTTTCGAGTCACCGTAGGCTTCCGATGTTTTACCCCAGCTGTTGTGCCAGCTGGAGTCCCATAATGAGCGCGTTGTACTCGGCCACGTTGTTGGAACACGGCTTCGAAAGGGAGTAAGCACACTGGATGACCAGCTGATCGGGGGAGACTAAGACTACCCCCACTCCTGCGACGATCTGGCCTTTGGGGCCTGTTTTTGAAGTGCCATCGAAAAACATCCGCCAAACGGAGCTCCATTCGGTGACATTTGATTCTTGGACCTCATCCGGGATATCTTCATAGAGTCTTGAGGACTCCGGGATGGGGTGTGCAGCTAGAAAGTCGGCCAGGGCTTGACCCTTAACGGCTTTTTGTGGCACAAACACCATATTGTATGGTATTAGCAGGATCGCCCATGTAGCTAGCCGGGAGTTTAATGACCCTGGCTTCGTCATGAGGACTCTGAGTGGATTGACTCGAGATGACATGAATTGTCTGGCCCGAGACGTAATGGCGAGTCTTCTGGATAGCAAACACCAAGGCCAAGCACTCCTTTTCAACGGGGTTGTACCGATGTTCGGCCCCGATGATCGTTCGACTGAGGTAGTAGATTGCTTGCTCGTAGCCCGCATCGCTGTTTTGAGCCAGCATAGCGCCAAAGGAATGATCCATGGCACGGACGTAGAGGAGAAATGGTTTGCCGGCGACAGGTGCTACCAGGACTGGCGGGCTTGTCAAGTAAGCCTTGATGTCGTCGAAAGCCTTTTGGCACTCCTCTGTCCAGACGTAAGAGACTCCCTTCTTCATGAGCTGAGTAAAGGGTTGACATTTACCGAAAGGTTTGCTATGAACCTCCGGATGTATGCCAGACGTCCCTGTAAGCCCCAAAGTTCTCGAAGATTCTTCGGAGGGTCCATGTTGAGGATGGCTTTGGTCTTCTCGGGATCAACATGAATGCCTTTCGCCATGATGACAAAGCCCAAGAATTTTCCGCTCGAAACCCCCAGGAAGGATTTAGCGGGGTTCATTTTGAGTTGATGTGCCCGTATGAGATCGAAGACTGTCTTCAGGTCCTGTAGGTGATCTCCTTTGAGGCAGCTCTTGACTGCGATGTCGTCAACATAGCATTCGACTGTCTTGCGAAGATGTTGACGGAAGATGGTGTCATAGCTCGTTGGTATGTCGTACCGACATTCTTCAAGCCGAAAGGCATCACTGTGTAGCAGAAAACACCCTTTGGAGTCCTGAATGACGTGTGTTTCGCGTCATCGGAGAACATCTTGATTTGATTGTAGCCTGAATACCCGTCCATGAAAGACATGCGTTCGAAGCCACGTATTGTGTTGGAGGGAGCCAGCCGATACATTGGGATCCCCAGTGTTGACAACAGCGCCTTTGGAATGATGCTAAGAGAAGACCCCGGATCGATCTGAATCCGGTTCACCTTGACTGAACCGATATACCCTGTATAATACAGCGGCCGGTTATGTCGGTGGTGCTTGAGCAACATGTCTTGTTGGGTGAAAGTTATGTTTGGGATAACTTCATCCGTATAACGATAGTACGCACAAGTAGTTGGGAGGTCTTCAGGCTGCTTGACCTGACTGAGAAAGGATTCGACATCCTTCAGAGCTTCACAGAGAGCTTCTCGGGAGTCTTTGAAAGACGCAGGAGCTCGAACAAAGATAGGCGGGCAAGAGTACTGGC
>JANAVB010029220.1:5027532-5152532 GCA_029216955.1 Iris pallida
GGGGAGCTAGGGGGTTAGAAAGACGAGGGTTTCTTAAATAGGCCGAAAATGGGTTGTTAGATTAAGGTTTCTGGTCGGGAAATTAGGGATTAGGGTTACGACGAGGTCGGCCGCCGACCGGCCAATGGGGAGCCGAGACGTGGGGGGTGACGGGGTTTTCCACATTGGTCCTCCAAGTTTGGGGTTTTACAAAGTAACCCCACCGCTTTGCTCTATGCAAAATTTAATTTGCACATACAAAATCAAATTTTGCAAAGACTATTAAAATAATTAAAAATAATTGCAAATGATGTTAAAACAATTTAATTAATTACAAAATATATATTTTGTTTTAAAAATCATTTAAAAATTCTAGAAAAATTCCTAATAATTAATAATAATTTTAATGATATAAATGCTATTTAAAATATAAAAATATATTTTAAAATCTAGGGCTTACACCCCCTATAGTCGACCTCTTTCTCTCTCTCATTCCTATATAATATCTCTATCTCTCTCTCTCTATTCAAATATCTCACAACTCTCTCTCTTTCTATATATTATATTTACACTCACACACACATAAACAACTCTCTCTCCCCTCTCACTACAGCAGCTCCAAGTCAGCCGACACCACCTCCTCCTCCTTCTTTCTCATCATCATCCTCTCATTCTTTTCTTCTTCATCCTCACCATCACCCTCTTCATAACCATTACCATTGTCATCAAGCTCACCACCACCATCACCAAACCGTCACCGCCACCATCACCCGAACCGCCACCACCACCATCACCCGAACCGCCCACCACCACTTCATCGTACCCTCGCCGACGACCGCCGCTGCCGCACACACGAGCAACAGCCGCAAGTCGCGGTAATAACAGTTGCACGCAGTGCTTGCAGCAGCAGCCGCGCGTGCCGCCTCGGCCAGCCGCCGCCGCCGGCGAGCCCCCCCGGCCGTGCGCGAGCCTCCGGCGACCTCCCCCAGGCCACCGCCCTCTTCCCGACGTGCCGCATAGTCGATTCGTACGTTTTGCACAAAATCCCGACGTGACGCGCGCGGGATCGAACTCAAAATTATATTTCGGGACATAGACTTCGTGCACGTTTTTCGAAAAAGCCGACCGTTGGATCGACGATTTCTTTCTCCGTCTTATTCTTGGTATATCTATCTTCATTTTTCTCAATTTTTGTCCGTTAATTTTTTCGTTTGATACATCAAAACCGGCCACCAAGTTAACAGTTTAAATTGTATAATTTTTAGACAGTTTTGCGGAGCCAACTTTGTCGGTTCGTATCTCCTCCATCGTAACTTCGTCTTGTGTGCCACTGGTTCCTATGCGTAGCTGGTATAACTCTCTTTCTATCATTACGAGCACATTTGATTGGTTGAATTCGACGCCAAAGTTGGCCGTCCAAATTCTTTATTTTATACTTTTAAAATTCTATTTTTGAACCCGGGACTCCGGATTCAATTTTTGACACCACCAGTAGACTCGTGGCATCATTCTGGCACGTTTTCATATAAAATTTGTTAGATTTGGAGGACGTAGGCCCTGGCACGTATTTCGGTGCAAAACGGACCCTACAGTCCGGGTCAACGAATCATTTTGAGATCGGCTCATCGAAATCCAATTCTGGATATACCGTTGGGTTCGTATCATCATTCTAGACTCGTTGACATATAATTTGCTAAGTTTTGAGGACATTGGTTCCGACACGCTTTTTCGTGCAAATCGGATTCCAATATCCGGGTCGACGGACCAATCTGAGATCGGGTCATCGGAATCCAATTTCGAATATACCGTTGAGTTCGTATCGTCATTCTGGATTCGTGGACGTATAATTTGTTTGGTTTAGTGCACATTTATTTCGACACATTTTTCGGTACAAAGTGGGTCCGACACGGATACCATTTTGGCCTGAAATTACCTTTTTGCCCATGTGTCCAAATTGGACTTATGGATAGGCTATCCTAGCTAATTTGACCATTCTGGACACGTTGGTGATGGTTGTTTCACCATCCGACAACATCTGTAGATTTTTACCCTATTATTATAATCTTTCTCCTTTTGTTGTGTTTTGAGATCCATCGATTCAAGTGATTTCACAACCACTGAAATTGAATGTGTTGACCCTGTAGATGTTTATAGAGACTAGCCTTGACCTTGTTTGACCATGGTTGACTGCTTTGACTGAACGTCGAAGTAGAGTCAACATTTGACCTAGTTTAACCTAGAGTTGACCAGAGTTGACTAGAGTTGACCAATTGACCAAAAGTCAACTGTAAGTCAACTTTTGATCCATTTTGACCTAGTGTGACTCAGTGTGACCTAGTTTGACTTAGTTGACCGAGTCTGACCTAGATTACGTAGCTTATACTATAGAATAAAGCCTAACACTGTTGAACCCTAATTAGCTTATATATATCTTATCTTTAGGTCCGTGGCAACACCCTGAGCAACGACCCCATTTGTCAGCTCAGGACCACAGGCGAGTACATTCTCTGATATTAGTTTCTTATCTTTACATTTTCTGTATCCTGTAGAAGCATGGAATTTCACAACCAGAAAACCCATGCGCCAGACACTACATGCGCCAGAACTCGGACAGAACACTTCACAACAAAGTCAATAAGTAGAGACATTGGAAGAAGGACTTTTTATTTATATACAAAAGTCTATTACATGTCTAGAAAAGGTTGTACAAAGGAGAATTTTTGCAAAGGAAAGATCCTAAGTCTACAGCTAGCGGCCACCATGCGCCTCCAGATAGGCGCAGCAGTCACCATGCGCCGCCAGCTAGGCGCAGCAGATACCATACGCCTCCAACCAGGCGCATCCCACCATCTCCTCAGCAGCTCAGTTATGTGCATCCCTTCAGCAGCCCAGTTATGTGCCGCTCTTCCAGCCAGGCTCACCTGATAAGTGCTTCGACTAAACAAAGCATTTAACCCTCTGGCTGGAACCAAGGAAGAGAAGAGCACCACAAATCTGTGGCCAGGGGAGGCTTCGAAAGAGCCTCCAAAGACCAAGGAAGACCGTAATCGAAATACGGCTAAAGGAGCAGCTTTCAACACAACCAGAGTGGGCGACACCCACTTTGAAGGAAGAAAGAGCCTAGCACCGCCATTCCGATCTACGGCTCTTCCGGAACAACGGAGACGAGGCCCGAACATCCCTATCTTTGGATGCAGCAGGCACCTTCCGCCTGCCTCAGAAGCCCTCGACTCCGTCTTTTGGATGTAACAGTCATCTTCAATTGCATCAACGACGACATGGCGTCTCATCTTCACCCTCGGGAATACTTCGTCAACAGAATGCACCCGAATACCCAAGTTCATGTTGGAGGTACGTGAGAGAGCGAGAAGCAAACCTTCTCTCCATGCCACTATTTATAGGCTGGGCAGATCAAACCCACGCGCCAAGTGGATGGCTCTCCGAATTCCGTGCAATGAACTCACATTAAATGGATGAACCAGACGCCTCGACTTCAGCCAAACGGCTATTTAAAAGCACTCGAGAAGCGAAACAGCCGCATCATTAAAGACGTGTCGGATGCGCCAGCTGGACAGCGCATCACACCCCTTCAAACACCAAGAGCCTCCCACAGATGCGCCCTGTACCGAGCGCATCACAGAGGATGCGTACCCATACGTCCCCATACGCCTAGTGGAACGTCAACCAACGCGCCCACTCAGCTGTCCATCGAATGTCACCAACATTAAATGCTGAACTGACAGAGTTGGTAGTACGCTTCCCCAAGTCTGAACGGTTGACAGCTTTTGCAGAAAATGAAGCGTCCACAACGTCAGCATCATCATGACTTTACCCCGACGGCTACTGCCACGTGGCCACCCAACCATCCGCATGCGCCTCAAAAGCCATGCGCCTCAGACCCTTCACTGATCCCTAAAGACAGAAGAAGAGTCTCCAGTTGAAGCTTTGCATGCGCCTCAAAAGCCATGCGCCCCAGACTGATCTCTGATCCCGAAAGATAGAAGGAAAGTCGCTCGCATGCGCCTCAAAAGCCATGCGCCCAGAACAGTTCGTGACTCCTAAAGGTCACGAGCCAAAATCTCATCATGCGCCCAATACAAGGCGCATCCCACCAAAATCATCCCCCATCAGATCCGAGATCTCCGAGCCATGAGTCGACGACACGTGTCCTTTGACTCAATTCATCCAAGATTTCAGCAACAGAAAAATCTTCTCCTCTGCTACGTGCCGGCTCACAACAGCAGTATGAAGAATTCAACCCCTCGAGTAGGGCGCATCATCCATGCGCCTCCATCAGCAATCTCCACGTGGCGTCCCCACGTACCGGCGCATCCTACATATGCGCGCATAAGCAGCCAACCTGCCCAGCTATAAATAGAGGAATCATTTCCTTCTTCCGGACACACATACGGACAACGTGCAGAATCCACAGCGAACATACAGAGAATCACCAGAGAGGCAGAGGCAGACACTCAACGTCTTCCTCCTCTCGGCAAGCTCCAGCACCCAGAGCAATCTACACCTTCAGAGAACCGATAACCGTCGTCAGCCCGTCAACGGAGTCAACGTATTACCACTCGCTCCATTGGCACTAAGGACCCAGATTAAACAAAAGTGTACTCCTAGGACTACATCTAAGTCCTATATTGTAACACTGTTCTGTTTGTGTTAAAGTTTTCAATCAAATAATTTTAATGGCAAACAAGCTGGCGACTCTGCTAGGGACCTCTTTCTCCTCTTCCGAGAAAGTCGTGTCACAGGTCGACGACGTGAAGGTGGGCTCCTCCCACAAGACGCTGGTCGTGCGCCTCAATCAACAGGCGTACGAGGAGTTCATTTCTGAAGGAAGTACGAGTCCTTCGAAGCGGCTGCCGAAGCCGAAGAAGACCCGCCGTGTCTGGGTGCGCAAGGTCGACGTCTCGGGCACCACCACTGAAGGGAATGCGCCAATCCAGCCCTACCTTCCTGCTGACGTTCTCAGCAACCAAGGTGCGCCCGCTGATGCAGCGCATCTCTCGGGGAAGCATGCGGCTGACCACGTTCTCCAGCCATCTCCCTCTCAGGCGAGGAAGATGCGTCGACGGAGCAGGGGCGCAGCCCATGCCCCGCGCATCACCTCTGATGCGCCACAAAAAGTCTCTGTCTTTGACAGACTCACTCGCTGTAATGGCGATGAGAATTTGGATGCTGAGTACTATGCGCCCCAGCGGGCTAGTACAAAGAAATCCAAGGCGGCACGGGCCATGTGCCACAAACGTGCTATGCCAGCAGCAGACCAAAGACACGCGCTCACAATCACGCGCGCTGCCGATGGCAAGCTGTACAAGGTCGAATCAGGTGCCTCTCTACCAAAAATGAGTCGACCTTCAAAGTCCTCACCTCACTTGGGCGCATCTACTGCGTGCACAACCAAGTCGAGTGAGGCAAATTCAGTGGTCTTGAACTCCCGCACCTCCTCTGGTTGTGCGTTTGAGGTCCGTTCAAGTCACTTCAAATGTTGTGGTTCTTCCACTACTGATCGTGATGCCTGCTTGGTATTAGATCAGGGGGCGCAGCACTCACCTGTCCACCCCGGCGTTTGGCCTTGCCATGCGTCTGAAGGGGGTGTAAAGGTAGCACTCTCCTCCAACGACCTGCATAACGTGATCACTCACAAGCGCCGGTCAGGAGAGTCGACCAACAGGCACGATGCGCCTCTCACGGGGCATACTTGTACAGTGGTCACCATCAACTGCTGTTGCAAGGCAGCAGTACCACCAAGGCAGTCAGTCTTTCAGCGGTTGCAATCATCGACACCCCTCCGACATCGCCTCGGGATGAAGGTGTCTATAGAAGGGGAGCCAAGAGTTGCTTCATGCAACGTGGTCTCCAACCCCTCATCACTCCGGAAGGCGACTGGCAATTCCTCGTCCTTGTCCAAAAGCCAACCGAGGAAAATTAAGGCAGCTGTCTCGTCCTCTGGGGTGTTCGAAGGCACTCGGTCGAGAAAGAAGTTCTTGGAGGAAGCTGGGGGTAGTCAGACCCTTGTTGAGCCTCCTTCCGAAGACGAAGATGTCCAAAGCACAGCTGCGGCGGATCTTCATCCTCGAGGCGAAGTCAGCCTCCCAGAAGCCCCTCAAAACGAGGATGTCCCCCAGGACACGGCTGGGGGTAGAGACGAAGAGGCCCTTCAAGACGGAGCTGAGGGCAATCAGGCCCTTGCAGATGCGCCCGTCGAGAATGACCTCCAGAATGTGGCTGGGGGTGGCCAAGGTGAAACACCAGGAGAGGTGACTCCCCCACATGAAAGTGAGGCCGAGAGCGAAGCCTCAACCAATCCATCCACTCCCGGCCGTGTCATGACAGTATACATGACTGGGGGTGATTCCGAGTCTGATGTGCCACCGCAGGACATTGTCCAGCGCATAGACTCATTAGAGGGAGGACTCAAAACCCTCTCTGCCTCTATGCAAGCACTGACTCAAGCAGTGTTTGATATACGGGCGGCCTTGACCAGAACACCTTCAACCGGTCCCGACCCAGGAGTCAATGGGGAGTCGAGTGTACCCCTTCAATGGGCACCCTCAGAACAGAAGCACCCCGGACGTCGGAGCCCTCAAACGCTCCACTCCAGGTAGTACCACCTTCCCCGACTCCTAGCTCCACGGAGGATGTGGTCGAAATGATCAAGGACTTGCGGGAGCGCTTCGAGTCCAAAAACAGACAAGAGGAGCGCCAGAAGATGGGCATTCCCCAGCCTTATCCCCTCGAGTGGAACAAGGTGGTTTATCCTCCAAAATATAAACCACAAACACTCACGCCGTACGACGGGAAGGACTCTCCGCGTCGGTACCTGACATATTTCTAGTCACAGACGGGGCATCTTCCAAAGGAGGACGCGCTCCTCACCAGCATCTTTGTTGGGGCCTTAAAAGGGGTGGCGTATGACTGGTATTGCAGCCTCCCCGACAATTCTATATCGTCCTTCGACGACTTGACGTGCCTCTTTCTCGATCGCTTCTACGACGGCGGGAAGGACATGACGATGGCATCTCTCATAGAGATACGCCAGAAGGAGAAAGAAACGGTTCGGGTGTTCATCGAACGCTTCCGACAGGCCTGTTTCAGGCTACCTCCAGGCATGCCAGAACATGCGCTCCTCTCCTCTTGCAGCATGAACATGTTGCCTGCAGTAAAGCTCTGGCTCAACTCTACTCCCCCTCCCGACTGGAGCTCCCTGATCATCGAAGCTGAAGCCGCAAAAAAGAAGGCGGCCAATGCACGTCTTCTGGGTGTCAGCTTCCCCGCCTTTGATGATAAGGGAAAAAGGTCAGCAGCCAACAACTCCGGACGAGAAGCAAAGGGGAAACATGCATTGACTGTTAATGCCTCGAAAGGCGCATCTGTGCCTACTCAGAAGCCTCCACTGGCACCAAAACCCAAGGAGGTGTATTCATTCAATGACGAAGACACCCTGCAACTCTTTGAAATACTGAAGCAGGGTGACAAGATCAAGCTCCTGGACCCAAAGCGGCCCGATGAAGTCGGGAAAGTGGACAACCCGAGGTACTGTCACTACCATCGACCACCACACAAGATGGCGTCAGCCAATGTGGTGTCAGCCAATGTGGTGTCACTTCAGTTCGGTACCTTACCGCCGACCACCACACAAGATGGCGTCGTCCCCATCCCTAAGGCGACAATGGAGGTGGTGAACTTGCCACCTAACCGTGACAATGCGAGTGGACTCATCCCACTCACCACATCTCGAAGAGAGGTCCTCTGGGTTCACCCCGACCTCGTCTCCGAGGTGACTTAACCGGAGGTACGCTTTACCTCCAAATCAAAAGGCATGAAGATCAAGTCTTGCCGCACGGTCTCTTCTTCAACGGAAGAGGCACTTCCAGTGCAGACGCGTGCACAACAGAACGTCCAGCCCGGCGAAGCTGCCGCCGAGGTGGTGCCTCCTGGCATCATCCCTGAGGAGGGCCCGTCTAAACCCTCAGCAACCAATAAGCAGAAGCAGGTGGAGGCTCGTTTCGACAGACCTCTACGGAAGGAGAATGCTTCGGGGCTAGCCAAGCCCCACAACTTTGACATACTGGCACAACTGGCCAGTACTCCTGCACGCCTGTCTTTGTTTGAGCTTCTGCGTCTTTCCAAAGACTCCCGAGAAGCTCTCTGCGAAGCTCTGAAGGACGCTGAATCCTTTCGCAGTCAGGTCAAGCAGCCTGAAGACCTCCTAGCTACTTGTGCGCACTGTCATTGTGCGGATGAAGTTATCCCAAACATAACTTTCACCCAACAAGACATGCTGCTCAAGCACCACCGACATAACCGACCGCTGTATTACACAGGGTACATCGGTTCAGTCAAGGTGAGCCGGATTCAGATCGATCCGGGGTCTTCCCTCAGCATCATCCCGAAGGCGCTGCTATCAAAACTGGGGATCCCAATGTACCGGCTGGCGCCCTCCAACACAACCATCAGTGGCTTCAACGCTAGCAAAAGTGAGCCACTGGGCAAGATCCGACTTAAGTGTCACATCGGCAACCTCAAAACTGAGGTGACTTGTTATGTGGTAGATGCCGAGGTCAACTACAACATCCTGCTCGGCCGACCATGGCTACATGAGTACATGGTGGTGCCTTTCATGCTCCACCAATGCATGAAATATGTATCCACCAACGGCGTTATCCGGACGGAGTTCGCAGACATCTATCCTTTCAAAGGGATTGAAGCCTACTTCACCGATTCCGACTTGTACAAGCCACTTGACGAGAAGGAAGCCAACGATGCCGATGATGAGGCAGAGACGGCAACTGAGCCGGACACGGAGCTTGAGATAACTCCAGACGCCCCTTTGAAGATCCGACTGAAGGGCAAACCACCCCAGAAGGTGCCTCCAATGAGCATCAAACTATCAGGGAAAGCACCGACTCCTGAGGCTCCCCTGAAGATACGCCTCAAGGGAAAGCCGCCTCAAACATCGGCTCCCCTGGTGGCAAAATTACAGGGGAAGACACCACTCACAGGAGGCGCAGTTGAGGCACCTCTGAAGGTGCGTCTTAAGGGCAAGCCCCCGCAGTCATCCAAGATGCCAGAGAGGGCTCACATAACCCTCTCAGACCCCAAAGTCAAAGCTGTGGTGGATTCTCCTGATCCGACCCCAGTGCTTACAGATGAGGAGCTTGGCGAATATATCTCTGCTGATGTAGATGCACCCTCCTTAGACAATATAATCCCACGGGATAAAATCTCGTACTTCATCAATAATAGAGTGTCTTTTAATTATTTTTGTCTTCCACATTGGAATGCCATGTATACATTAGATAACGCTCTACGATCGTTGCAAACACAAATAACGACCGTCCATCATGCAAATCGAGTAGTCCCGTCTCAAGGAGTCTGTTTCATAGCCCCTCCACGAAGTCGAGACGAAGGATCCATCATTTTGGGCAAAGTCGAGCGTCATCAAGACCTCCCGCCACTCGAGCCAGAACCTGATACCGACAGAGTACAAGTCTATCGGTACACGGATACGGCAAAGCACATCATCCAAAAGATGGGTTACGACCTAAAAAGCAACAAAGGCCTAAACTACGGCAAAGGTCGACGTCTCCCTCTCCGGCTTCCAACACCCAAAGGAAAGCCGCAAGACTACTACAACAAAACTCGACGGGGGTAGGCTATGTCACGCCGCCATCAACTCCAGAGAGATCAAACGCAGAAGACGTAGAACATTCCCACTCGTCCGAAGCGTCGACTTGGGATTCCGATACCAGTATCGGATCAGTCTTCAGGAAAGTGCTGTCAGCTAACATGACGTCAGCACAACCTTAAAAAGGTAAAGGCGAAGACCAAGTACCGGAACCCTTCGAAGAAGAACCCTGGGCTCAACGTCTAGGAGAACAATGGGAGTCTCATTTTGAGTTACGTGAACCTCCCACCGAAGACGAAGTCGAGCAGATCGACCTCGGGGACGAATCTTCTTCCAAACCCATCTTCATCAGCAAAAGCCTAGAAGGAGAAGACCGAGAGTCTCTAATCCAGCTGGCTAAAGAGTATATCGACGTCTTTGTCTGGAGCTACGAAGATATGTCGGGACTCGATCCACAGATCGCAATGCATAGGTTGAACATCTTACCTGATGCCAAACCTATTAAACAATAACAGCGACGTTTCCGTCCGGACATCATAAATACCATCGATCAGGAGGTGGACAAACTCTTGACCAGCGGCTTCATCCGTGAGAAACAACACCCAGATTGGGTAGCCAACGTCGTACCTATCACCAAGAAGAATGGGAAGATACGAGTCTGTATCGACTTCAGGGACCTCAACTCTGCTTGCCCGAAGGACGAATTCCCGCTTCCAATTACCGATGTGATGATCGATAACACATGTGGCTTTGAACGCATGTCCTTCATGGACGGGTATTCAGGCTACAATCAAATCAAGATGTTCCCCGATGACGCAAAACACACGTCATTCAGGACTCCGAAGGGTGTTTTCTGCTACACAGTGATGCCTTTCGGCTTGAAGAACGCCGGTGCAACATACCAACAAGCTATGAGCACCATCTTCCGTCAACATCTTCGCAAGACAGTCGAATGCTATGTTGACGACATCGCAGTCAAGAGCCGCCTCAAAGGAGATCACCTACAGGATCTGAAGACAGTCTTCGTTCTCATGTGGGCACATCAACTCAAAATGAACCCCGCTAAATCCTTCCTGGGGGTTTCTAGCGGCAAATTCTTGGGCTTTGTCATCACGACGAAACGCATTCATGTCGATCCCGAGAAGACCAAAGCCATCCTCAACATGGACCCTTCGAAGAATCTTCGAGAACTTCGGGGCTTACAGGGACGTCTGGCATACATCCGGAGGTTCATAGCAAACCTCTCCGGTAAATGTCAACCCTTTACTCAGCTCATGAAGAAGGGAGTCTCTTATGTCTGGACAGAGGAGTGCCAAAAGGCTTTCGACGACATCAAAGCCTACTTGACGAGCCCACCAGTCCTGGTGGCACCTGTCGCCGGCAAACCATTTCTCCTCTACGTCCGTGCCATGGATCATTCTCTTGGCGATCTGCTGGCTCAAAACAGCGATACAGGCTATGAGCAAGCAATCTACTACCTCAGTCGAACGCTCATCGGGGCCGAACACCGGTACAACCCCGTTGAAAAGGAGTGCTTGGCTTTGGTGTTTGCCATCCAGAAGACTCGTCATTATGTCTCGGGCCAGACAATTCATGTCATTTCCCGAGTCAATCCGCTCAGAGTCCTCATGACGAAGCCAGGATCATTGAACTCCCGGCTAGCCACATGGGCGATCTTGCTAACACCGTATAATATGGTGTTTGTCCCGCAAAAAGCTGTTAAAGGTCAAGCTCTGGCTGACTTTTTAGCTGCACACCCCATCCCAGAATCCTCAAAACTCAATGAAGACATCCCGGATGAGGTCCAAGAATCCAACGTCACCGAAGGAAGCTCCGTTTGGCGGATGTTTTTCGATGGCGCTTCAAGAACAGGCCCCAAAGGCCAAATCATCGTAGGAATGGGGGTAGTCTTAGTCTCCCCCGATCAGTTGGTCATCCAGCGTGCTTACTCCCTGTCGAAGCCGTGCTCCAACAATGTTGCCGAGTACAACGCACTCATCCTGGGACTCCAACTCGCACAACAGCTGGGGGTGGACCATATGGAAGCCTACGGTGACTCAAAACTCGTCGTGAACCAGATTCGGGGGCAATACGAGGTTCGCTATGAAGATCTGATCCCTTACCACGAAGTTGCATTAAATATCATCTCAACCTTCACTGGGTTCTTCATCGAACATGTACTCCGTCTACAAAACTTGGAGGCCGACGCTCTGGCTGGCCTCGTAGCCTCATTGGCAGCGCCCCTTGGGACTCAATACTATGTCACGGTAATTGGCCGAGACTTGGTTTGTCCTAGAAACAACCTATGCTTGCGAGTGGCTCACGCCATGCCGACGAACACTGGTGTTAATGTCCGAGACTGGAGGTTTCCGTTCATCGACTTTGCTGTCTACGGAATCCTTCCAGAGGACCCGAAGGAAGCCGTCGCAGTCAAAAGACGCTCTCTTCGATTCTACTACGATACAGCTACCAAAATGCTGTACCGACGCTCCTTCGATGGGCTCCTCCTTCGATGCCTGTCCAACGAAAAAGCAGCCGAAGCTCTTCGAAAAGCTCATGACGAAACTTGCGAAGCTCATCAACCCGGTCCTAAGTTACAGGATCGACTACGACGTATGGGCTACTACTGGCCAACCATGGCCGCCGACGCTGTTGAATATGCTAAGAAGTGTCACGCATGCCAACTTCATGCAGACTTCATACATACACCGTCTGAACCACTATATCCTACGGTCGTCTCCTGGCCCTTTGAAGCTCGGGGCATGGACATTGTGGGACCAATCACCCCTCCTTCATCAAGAGGACACCGCTTCATCCTGGCCATCACCGATTACTTCTCCAAATGGGCAGAAGCAGTCCCACTGGCGGAAGTAAAGAGCTCCAGGGTGGTCAGCTTTATCAAACACCATGTCATTTACCGTTTTGGAGTACCCCGGTGGATCATTTATGACAATGGTCCTCAGTTTATCAGCCACATTTTTAGCAGGTTCTGTGACAAGAATCGCATTCAAAATATGGCATCCACCGCCTACAATCCGTCTGTAAACGGGTTAGCGGAAGCGTTCAACAAAACTATCGTTAGGCTGCTCAAAAAGGTCGTGTCATCCAACAAACGCGACTGGGACGAAAAGCTTGGCGAATGCCTTTGGGCCTACCGCACAACGGTACAGACCCCAACAGGCAACACACCATTCTTCCTGGTCTACAGGAGCGAAGCGGTACTGCCTCTCGAGATCCAGATACCCTCACTCTCCGTAGCAATAACAAACAAACTCACAGAAGAGGACAATCAACGTCGTCGTCTGCAGGAACTGGAGGCGCTCGATGAGAAGCGTCTCCTGGCTCAACAACGCATCGAACTCTACCAAGCCCGTATATCACAGGCTTTCAACAAGAAGGTCAAACAGAGGACTTTCCAAGTTGACGACCTGGTTTTAGCAGTCAGAAGGCCAATAGTGTTAACTCACAAGACACTAGAAAAGTTCGAACCCAAGTGGGAAGGACCTTTCATCATAGAGACAGTATACTCAAACGGTGCTTACCGCCTCGCCAAACCCAATGGGAACTTGTTCATGATGCCCATCAACGGTAAGTTCCTAAAGAAGTACTATTCTTGACATCCTTCAGACATGTGCTTCCCCAAAGGGGATCTGTGGGCCCAATCATCGGGGCTCACACACAATCTCCTTCCACAAACTCATACGCTTCTGGAACCCAGCTGTTCCGTGGCATCCTTCAGTAGAAAGACAACCACGTCCACATCACCTCTGAGTTGTTCCTCTATACCCTACAAAGCAGAATCTTACGCTACGTAAGCCGACGCTACCCTTCATGTTTACCACGTCCATATTACCTCTGAGTAAACATCTCGTACAAACAACCCCTGCGTTGTCGTACATTGATCGCAGAACTTTCACGTCCACATCACCTCTGAGTTGTTCAGCGTATCCCCTAGGATCATTCCTACCACGTCCATAGTACCTCTGAATAGGAAGATTCTATCATTTTGAACCCAATGATTGCCATATCCACATCACCTCTGAGCAAACATGTTGGTTCCTTCAAACTTATTATCTGTACCTAAAAACCAAGGTACGCAAAAGATAATAGGTCCACACAAATCATCAAGTTCATAATAACAAAAATGAACACATTACAAAAAAGGTTGTGTGCTTCTTTATTTTCTAAAAAAAAGAGAGTACAGAACTACACTATCCTCCAGCAAGGGTTACAAAAGAACATAAAAAAGGGAGAAGCTACAGTCCCTGAACCTCTCCAGGGTGGGCTGAGAGCTCTCTGACTCGACGTCTTAAGTCGGTTGTACGGGTCTCCACAGTCGCCAGGACTCGACGCTCAGCTTCTTGACGCATCAATTCAACAGCCTCAGCGGAAGTTTCACTCTCATACTTCTCATCAAGCTGTTATCGCTGCTGAGCCACCTCGTGCTCCCAAATACCCACAGTGGCCTGGTAGGAAGACTCAATCTCGACAATCAACTTCCCCTTCTCCGCATCTATCAGGACGGAGAGGTCATTTCGCTGGATGCGCTGAAGTTCCGCAAGCCGCTCGTCCAGCTCGATCACCGAAGCCTCCAGAATTTCGGCCATATGGTCGTGGCCTTGGTGAATGCGGATCAGCTCGATACAGGGCATTGCTAGAGTTCTTGCCATCGCAAAGCTCCCGTTGGCATCCATCACCGCAGATATACCCCTCTGCAGCATTTTGTACACCCCCTCGACGAGGAATTTCACATATTCGTCTGCGTCCGCCAGTACCTACGGCGTCATAGCAGGAGTTGGAGGAGCTACTACAGTTAGCGGACCAAAAGAAGATCCGCCAACCTCAACCTGCGAGGCTTGAACCTCGACATCAATAGGCTCTTCATCAACAGGGGCTGGACTGCTAGCCCGAGGAGCCGAAGGAACAGAGGAAGCCCGCACAGGCGTCGAGATAGTACCCCAAGTAGGAGGGGCAACAAAGGGTTCCACACCCTTGCCCTTCTCAAGCCCGGAGGAATCACCGACGTCAACGGCCACCTCTTCTACCCCCAACGTCCTATCAGCGACCGGTACCTCCCCCGGCAGAACGGGGAGATCAACACTCATCTCCTGGCCCGCCCTGGGAGACAGGACCGGCAGAAGGGTCTCATCCTTCTCAAGTCCCTCTACAGGGACAGAATCTGTCGCTACCTCCTGATCGGTAGCCACCTCAACTTCCACGGTTGAAGCTGGGGTAGGACTCGGCAATGATATAGCCGACCTCCCCTCATCATAACACGGAGGGGAATCAACCCTCTCCTCTGTCCCAACCATATCTGTTACCTCCGTAACAGACTCTTGCAGCTCTGGAGCAACGTCATCCGAAGGCGACGAACTCCAATCCACCTCATCATCAGGATGCCGCGAGTCCGTAGGACCCTCAACGTCCAAGGCCTCCACGGCAGACTATACCTTCCCGAAATTTGTTGCAACCTCAAAGACAGGAGATACTAAAACCTCCGCAGGAACGTCTTCGGGACCCTCCTCCACGGGAGACATTATCATCGGTGGAATGCGCTCATCAGAAGAGCATGCCACCTCTTTCGGTTTACTAGCACCCGGTTTTGAAACACGGGACTTCTTCTTCGACGATCCCTGCAAGAAGAATCCTTCTCTTCGAAGCTAAACGATAAAAGGCCGTCAGCGGCAACTGGCGGGCAACCTGCCTCATGTATAGAACCATGCCTTTGGCAGAAAAGAACCAGTCTTCTTTGATCTTCAGTATCTTCGCTTCAGAAGAGACTAGTTGGTTGCCAAACAGAAAGGCAGATTTTAAGAAAGTCACATCTTCAGATTCAGCAGACTTCAGCTTACCACTCTCCATCATACTCTGGAGGAAAAGCGGCAACTGGTTCTGGATTTGCAGCATTCTCTCCCGGGGTTGGTTCTGTAAGATAGTATCCTTTGCAGGGTTGATCACCGCCTCATCAAAATCAACTCCCATTTGGCAAAGAGAAGCATCCAGGAGGACCTCATTCAACAAAGGGATCGTCATCGACACTGGCACAACAAAAGTGGAAGTCAGGCAAAAAGACAAAAGGTGTCAAATAGATTGACGCATCGTCAGGGTATAAACCCATGCACGTCAGCTTCAGCACATCACCCATACGTGTCAGCATTGGAGCTTCGGCGCATCATCTGGGCGTAAACCCATGCGCGTCAGCTTCGGCGCATCATCAAGGCGTGAGCCCATGAGCGTCAGCGAAGGCTTCGGCGCATCATCAGGGTATAAAACCCATACGCGTCAGTAAACTAAACCTCGGTGCATGATAAAGGCCTGAGCGTATGCACGTCGGCAGGATAAAACCTCAGCGTATCAAGGACAGAAGCCCATACGCATCGGCAGCAGAAAGTTAGAGCACATTAGATAGCAAAAGTCGACACCCACCCGTCATCCCGGGGCGAACGTCGGCCGGAGTCGCAATGGTGGCAGGAGCATCCTCGTCGGCGAACTCTGCCGGCTCCTTTCCCTTAGCACCTACGCGAGGAGTCTTGGGAGCCATTTTCTCTCAGAGAGGAAGAAGTTAGGGTTTTAAAGAAGAACTCTAAAGGAGGCAAAGGCACAGAGCAGAAGAACTCTCTCTCTCCATCTCTCACCTATTTATAGGCCGTGGTCGCACGCGTGAACCGATGACGAGTGATCTCAGCCGTCGCCTCGGGTCCTGTGAAGATAATAGCAGATAAAACCAAAAGATCATCATTAATCTTTTCGGTTACCGAGGCATTATCATATGCATTAACTGAGAAGAGCATACGCCTGAACAGGCATGCGCCCCAACAGTCATGTTCCCTGATCGCCATGCTTCTTATTCAAAGTATTCCAAAACTTATTCAAAAGTTTTGAAAACTTTGAAGGGGGTCTTATAGAAGCATGGAATTTAACAACCAGAAAACCCATGCGTCAGACACTACATGCGCCAGAACTCGGACATAATACTTCACAACAAAGTCAATAAGTAGAGACATTGGAAGAAGGACTTTTTATTTATATACAAAAGTCTATTACATGTCTAGAAAAGGTTGTACAAAGGAGAATTTCTACAAAGTAAAGATCCTAAGTCTACAGCCAGCGGCCACCATGCGCCTCCAGATAGGCGCAGCAGTCACCATGCGCCGCCAGTTAGGCGCAGCAGATACCATGCGCCTCCAACCAGGCGCATCCCACCATCTCCTCAGTAGCTCAGTTATGTGCATCCCTTCAGCAGCCCAGTTATGTGCCGCTCTTCCAGCCAGGCTCACCTGATAAGTGCTTCGACTAAACAAAGCATTTAACCCTCTGGCTGGAACCAAGGAAGAGAAGAGCACCGCAAATCTGTGGCCAGGGGAGGCTTCGAAAGAGCCTCCAAAGACCAAGGAAGACCGTAATCGAAATACGGCTAAAGGAGCAGCTTTCAACACAACCAGAGTGGGCGACACCCACTTTGAAGGAAGAAAGAGCCTAGCACCGCCATTCCGATCTACGGCTCTTCCGGAACAACGAAGACGAGGCCCGAATATCCCTATCTTTGGATGCAACAGGCACCTTCCGCCTGCCTCAGAAGCCCTCGACTCCATCTTTTGGATGTAACAGTCACCTTCAAGTGCATCAACAACGACATGGCGTATCATCTTCACCTTCAGGAACACTTCGTCAACAGAATGCACCCGAATACCCAAGTTCATGTTGGAGGTATGTGAGAGAGCGAGAAGCAAACCTTCTCTCCATGCCACTATTTATAGGCCGGGCAGATCAAACCTACGTGCCAAGTGTATGGCTCTCCAAATTCCGTACAATGAACTCACATTAAATGGATGAACCAGACGCCTCGACTTCAGCCAAACGGCTATTTAAAAGCACTCGAGAAGCGAAACAGCCGCATCATTAAAGACGTGTCGGATGCGCCAGCAGGACAGCGCATCACACCCCTTCAAACACCAAGCGCCTCCCACAGATGCGCCCTGTACCGAGCGCATCACAGAGGATGCGCCCCCATACGTCCCCATACGCCTAGTGGAACGTCAACCAACGCGCCCACTCAGCTGTCCATCGAATGTCACCAATATTAAATGCTGAACTGACAGAGTTGGCAGCACGCTTCCCCAAGTCTGAACGGTTGACAGCTTTTGCAGAAAATGAAGCGTCCACAATGTCACCATCATCATGACTTTACCCCGACGGCTACTGCTACGTGGCCACCCAACCATCCGCATGCGCCTCAAAAGCCATGCGCCTCAGACCCTTCACTGATCCCTAAAGACAGAAGAAGAGTCTCCAGTTGAAGCTTTGCATGCGCCTCAAAAGCCATGCGCCCCAGACTGATCTCTGATCCCGAAAGACAGAAGGAAAGTCGCTCGCATGCGCCTCAAAAGCCATGCACCCAGAACGGTTCGTGACTCCTAAAGGTCACGAGCCAAAATCTCATCATGCGCCCAATCCAAGGCGCATCCCACCAAAATCATCCCCCCATCAGATCCGAGATCTCCGAGCCATGAGTCGACAACACGTGTCCTTTGACTCAATTCATCCATGATTTCAGCAACAGAAAAATCTTCTCCTCTGCTACATACCGGCTCACAACAGCAGTATAAAGAATTCAACCCCTCGAGTAGGGCGCATCATCCATGCGCCTCCATCAGTAATCTCCACGTGGCGTCTCCACGTACCGGCGCATCCTACATATGCGCGCATGAGCAGCCAACCTGTCCAGCTATAAATAGAGGGATCATTTTCTTCTTCCGGACACACATACGGACAACGTACAGAATCCACAGCGAACATACAGAGAATCACCAGAGAGGCAGAGGCAGACACTCAACGTCTTCCTCCTCTCGGCAAGCTCCAGCACCCAGAGCAATCTACACCTTCAGAGAACCGATAACCGTCGTCAGCCCGTCAACAGAGTCAACGCATTACTACTCGCTCCATTGGCACTAAGGACCCAGATTAAACAAAAAATGTACTCCTAGGACTACATCTAAGTCCTATATTGTAACACTGTTCTGTTTGTGTTAAAGTTTTCAATCAAACAATTTTAATGGCAAACAAGCTGGCGACTCTGCTAGGGACCTCTTTTTCCTCTTCCGAGAAAGTCGTGTCATAGGCCGACGACGAGAAGGTGGGCTCCTCCCACAAGACGCTGGTCGTGCGCCTCAATCAACAGGCGTACGAGGAGTTCATTTCTGAAGGAAGTGCGAGTCCTTCGAAGCGGCTGCCGAAGCCGAAGAAGACCCGCCGTGTCTGGGTGCGCAAGGTTGACGCCTCGGGCACCACCACTGAAGGGAATACGCCAATCCAGCCCTCCCTTCCTGCTGACGTTCTCAGCAACCAAGGTGCGCCCGCTGATGCAGCACATCTCTCGGAGAAGCGTGCGGCTGACCACGTTCTCCAGCCATCTCCCTCTCAGGCGAAGAAGATGCGTCGACGGAGCAGGGGTGCAGCCAATGCCCCGCGCATCACCTCTGATGTGCCACAAAAAGTCTCTATCTTTGACAGACTCACTCGCTATAATGGCGAGGAGAATTTGGATGCTGAGTACTATGCGCCCCAGCGGGCTAGTACAAAGAAATCCAAGGCGGTACGGGCCATGCGCCACAAACGTGCTATGCCAGCAGCAGGCCAAAGGCACGCGCTCATAATCACGCGCGCTGCCGATGGCAAGCTGTACAAGTCGAATCAGGTGCCTCTCCACCAAAAATGAGTCGACCTTCAAAGTCCTCACCTCACTTAGGCGCATCTACTGCGTGCACAACCAAGTCGAGTGAGGCAAATTCAGTGGTCTTGAACTCCCGCGCCTCCTCTGGTTGTGCGTTTGAGGTCCGTTCAAGTCACTTCAAATGTTGTGGTTCTTCCACTACTGATCGTGATGCCTGCTTGGTATTAGATCAGTGGGCGCAGCACTCACCTGTCCACCCCGACGTTTGGCCTTGCTATGCGCCTGAAGGGGGTATAAAGGTAGCACTCTCCTCGTTTATTGCAGCTATGCTTAGTGGCCTTGCAGCCATACCGGTTGGCGTGGTAAGAAATCTAGATGACATGATTATAGGGTGTATACCATAGTTATGGACTCCATCGTTTATTGCAGCTATGCTTACTGGCGTGGCAAAATTTTTGGCAACATGATTCTGGATAGACGTGTATGGTTATCATACCTTAAATTGATTCACTTCTTTTGACCTATTGATCAAGGACAATTCCTATCATTATTCCTTGTTCTGTCATTTCTCTTCTCCTCATATGATAATTTCCTCATCTTGTCATGACTTCATCCATCCTGATTAATTATGTCTTGATTATACCAATCACCTGTCTTTTATCCATTCACTGTGAAGTCATTTAAAATTTTGTACCTTTTCACCTTGGAAAGGTTAAGGAAGTATTGTAAATCATCTCGTTCGGAAGGCAAATTTATTATCAAGTGGTATCTTGGTAGGAATATGAGATGTTGGATCTAGTGTAGAATTTTAAGATATGAATATGATTGAGGTTGGAACTGAAACCAAGGGGTCAATATAATCAGTCTAGAAATGAGTTACTAGGGTATTTCGAGGATGAATTACTTGGAAAGCAAGTTCAAGGATTTTAAATGAGAAGGACAATAGGATGTACATTAATGGTATGAAAATTTATATTTTGTGGATATAGTATAGAACCTGACAAGGATATCCGAGAGTGAAACATTTTTTTGAATTTGGACAAATTTAGGTTATTGGTTCTCGAGGTATTTCACAATGAGGTTATAATGGAAGTTTAGAATTTAATAATAGAAAAAAATTTAATTATACGTGGTGATGGTAAGAAACTGGACAAGGCATTGGTAAGAGGATGAAGAACACAAGGATTTTGAGTCAAAAAAGAAGAAAAGATTTTGTGAATATAATTTATTAATTGAGATGATTGATAATTGATAGTGTATGATGAAGGAAATATGAAGGTTGATTTGGTAATGAAAGAATAACTTTTATAAAGCCTAGTGGTATTAGATTTGAATAACACAAGGAGCGTGATTCGAACAAGTTCAAGGATATTATAAACTTGATTTAGAGGTTTCGGATCAATTTAGGTTAAGGTAGAAGATTCGGATTTAAGGATGATTAAGTGGATAGTGTGGAGTTCTAGTGAAGAGTGTACTTCTTGATTAGGGTTTTGGAAATTTGGATCTGGCCTATGTTATCATGACAAGGTCCAATCTTCATGACGGAAGGGTAATTTTGGAAGTAGTTGTATAAGATTGGTTTTATATGGGACTTATGAGATTAAAGGTGTGATTGGCCAATGATGACCAGATAAACTTGATAGTATCAGAGAGAGAGGATTACCTTGGCTTCCCTATGAAACCTTGTCTTTTGATTTTCTACCAAAGAGAAATTGGACTTATTCTATATCTCTGAATCATCCCTTGAGTTTTCAATATCGTTAAATCATAATTTTCTTGATCGCGATCGAACGAATTTGGTCATCTCTTCTATCGTACCCATATCCTGGGTCGTACTCAATTGAGTTAAATTCAATTCTAACTTGGATTTCCATCCTTGGATGCTCGTTCCCAGACTTCGATGATCTTATACTCCATCTTGCCCAAATCCTGATTCACTCAAATTGATCAACTTAGATTGTGTTGAAGCTAATTTTCTTATCGTGATTGAATTTCATGCTATTACCACTCGTGCTATAACTTTTGATTTTAAACCTGTTTTGATTTTAAATACTCGTGCCTAAACTCCTTTCGACCCTGATTTAATTTTCTGTTTATATCTGAACTCATTGTGTTCTGTCGTACCCAGATGACCTGGCGTGACTAAGTCGACTTGAATCCCTTGATCGTGATTTTAACAATCATAATTATACATATTGCCTTGCCTCTAAATCGTGCCAAGTGAACTTAGAATATTTCCAATTTTAATCACGTCCAAACTTGGATCGTATTTCATGATTTTATTAATCATACTCCTTAATCCTTGATCGAGTCTATAGGACATTGACTTCGATTTTGTTGTGTCTGAAATTTCATCTCAACCATGCCAACCCTTGTTTTGGTCATGGTTAGCTTTTCATCTTGATCGGGCCTGTGCGACTTTCGGGTTGATTTCCGTCAACCGAAGTGTAGAGCCTAAAAATCAAGTTGCGCCCTGAATATATTAATCAGTGATCAAGTTGCGTACCAGAGATCAGGTTACGCCACTAATAGGAAGCCCAAAGAAACGAGCTGCGCCATTGATCAGGTTGCGCCTAATATCAGACTGCGCCCAGTTTTGTTGTGCCAAAATCTACGTGGCGTCTGACACTTAATGGTCATCATTACCTGACAACACTAACGACTGACACAACAGTGAACGAGGAAAATCTCTTCGAATCCCGTGAATTGTGCCGCTCAAGGAGAGTTGGTAGACAGCTGTCATGTACACTTCATAAGTTGCGCCTAGGCACAATCCAGACAAAATCTTTAGTTGCGCCTAGGCGCAATCTGATGACATCTGCTCAAAAGCTGCCACGTGTCTGGGTGCGGCTCAGTTAAGCGCAGTTGACCGAAGCTCGCACAATCTGATGAAGTTGAGACAAACTGACATTCTAAAGCAGGATGACGTGGCGCACATGCCACTAATCTCTCAAGACGTGTCTACTATCCTGTACACGACCACGCGTATATCAATCACATGATGCCACGCGTCTAAATACAGTAGTACACGACTGACAACTGAATGAAAGTTGGCACAACAAGAGGGTGGCGCAACCCAATGTGGTGCAACCCAACCTCGCGCACATCAGAATAACTGCTAAAATAGTTATTTCCTGAACTCTATAAATAGAGTTTCCAATCATTGTGAAATGATCAGATACAGAGGCACAGAGATCAGATACACAGACAGAGATCAAGAACTCTTACAAAATTGCTGCTGTATTCTCTAGAGGCTACAGTCTTCAAGTTCACATAGTCCAAGGGATAAAGTGATCGTCTTCTGATCAGATTCCTAAAGTTGTACTTCCTCAGAATTTATTGTACTTTGTACTCTTTTACAAGTTTGGAATAAAATAAAATTTTATTTTTGGCAAACAAAATGGCGTCTCTGCTGGGGACGACTTTCTCCTCCGACGAGAAAGTGACAACTCAATGTGACATTGCGTCGATCGGCAAGACGCAAAAGACTCTGGTTGTTCAAGTCAACCAGACAGCCTACGAGAATATGATCAACACCAAGAGCAACAAGCGCACGGTGGCTATCGCCAAGAACAGGACTGTGTGGACTCCTAAATCTTCCACAGTCGCTGTTGCCCAGCCGCAACTTGAGTGCTCAAT
Organism: Iris pallida; assembly: GCA_029216955.1. NCBI lineage: Eukaryota > Viridiplantae > Streptophyta > Magnoliopsida > Asparagales > Iridaceae > Iris > Iris pallida. The sequence goes on from JANAVB010029220.1 coordinate 5,050,461, forward strand.
GACCAAGGCGCAATCCGCCTCAGTGGCTCCAGCACAGCCTGTTTCTGTTGCTAGGGCGCAATCTGCTCGCTCTGCTGCCCATGCGCAGTCTACTACTATCTTTGCTGCCAAGGCACAGTCAGTTCAAGCTACTGTCGAGGCACAATCTACTAATGTTGCTGCCAAGGCGCCACCAGTAGTCCGTAGGACTATGGCGCAACCCAAGCAATCGGCAACCCAGGCGCAATCTGTTATTCTGGCGCAACTCAAGGAAACTAGTCTATTGGCTATTCCCTCTTCTAATTCTCAAGTTCTGAACTTGGAGAATTCATGTCCTAGTGCCAACACTAGACAAAACAAAGGGAAAAGTCCTATGACATTTCCTCAATTGGCACGATCTATGCCTAAAATGGTCACACCACATAATAAAGGAAAACGCTTCTTAGCTAACCCTATTCAAAATAAAGGAAAGCACCCTTTGGTCTTTCCTAAAACTTTCCTGGTCTATGACTCAGAGGAAGATATATCAGATTCTATTCCTGTAAACAGAGGTCCTCAGATCTCTGATACCGGAAAGAATGCTGATCAGAGAGGTATCTTACCTACCCCTATGAGGTCTGGTCAAGATCTTCCTACCTTACAAATTTTAAGATCCAAGCAAGGAAAATTGAAGGTATCACAAACAGAGACACCGGGAGCGGAATTTTCAGATTTATGTGCTTATCTCAATAGGCGTCAACCAATGTCAACTTTGGCAAAATGCAAGAACCCTATGCCAAAGGTCAATCTGCACCAAAAGCCAAAGTGTGAAAAGAAAGACCCATCTACTTATGCTAATGAGTTAAGTACATCTTTGTACACTCAAGGACTAAACACCTGAAGAATAGGAGACATGTTCCTAACATCATTAAGGAATATGTTCCTCCGATTTCTTCTCGTCCTGTGGTTGTAACTGATCTCCGACAACGTCTTACACAAAGGCGAGAGACTACGGGAATGTTTTTCTCACCTCCAAATCGTGCTTCAAATCGCCACTGCCTACATGAAGTTGTCATCAACTGTTGTTGCCAATCGGCTCGACGATCTGTCTTCGATCGTCTGAACTGTAACGCCCCAGTCCCAAAATACGTAGGACTAGGAATATAGACATGACAGCTGTATTCATACGAAGTATACTCCAATATATGAAAAACTCGTATGAATACATAAGCTGTAAAATGCAGTAGAACCATAACTAATCTCATCCACACAAATAAATAAAAAAGATATCATATAATGATAATGAATTGTCTTGATATAATATGTTGGGCGGAGACAAATCCACTACCAACAAGTAAAAAATATATATATAAGAAAAGAAATGAATTTGGCGAGCAAAGCGAAGACGATCCAAGCACAATCATCCTCGAAGAAATAGAGATGGTCACGGCTAGAACACCTGCGAAAGACAAGAGCACACACCTGACGAGATAACCAGGTCCTCAGAGGGACGTAACAAGACACATAATATCATGCCATATAAACTGAATAAATATTGCTCAAATAAATAAGTCAATTGAATTATAACATGGTCCAATACACACCTATTGAACTAGCTTACCATCCCCCCAACCAAACAAGGACAGGAGATGGTAGACTAATTCACGGTGATGTATCTTTCCATGCTATGAATCCAATATGGTATCCGGACCCCAAAAAGGTTCAATACCTTCTCATCGAAGTAGTAAGTCACACCTACAACCAAACAAGGACAAGATGTGACGAACTAATCCACGACAAGTTATTGTTCTAAGCCACGGTCAGATACAAGTACCCAAACCAAAAGTACTCATACCTAACGGATAAGGTAACCTAACTGTTCTACGTGAAATATAGTTAAGAACAATCCTTCTTACGCATGGGTCCTGGCTAAATAGGATCGGCATAGTCCCTCCTTGGGGCACCAGAGGCCCAATCAGTAAGAGTATAATGTTCTGCAGAACGCCAGTGGCCGTCAGTAATTATGGGTAATCTGACCCGCATCTCCGGCGGAGCTCACGGGTTACAAAAGGGAAAGTGCATCGAAGCCCATACGCTAAGGAATTGTCCTCCCCGCCCAATGCCTACTATGTTGTATCCACAACAGAAAACCTCTATAACCGCTAAGTCAAACTAAGCATGCAACCTCTATTAGCGGTTATTCTTATCGCACGGCTTGTACGTATTGGTGGCCAGCCAATCATGTACGTCCGTGTTCTACATGCGATACACAACTTCGTGGTACGACGTGTCAAGGCCAATGAATGCAACACACAAGGTTGTCCCTTAAATCTAAGTTTAATATGTAAGAAAAATAATACATAGCAGGAAATATAAATGAATAGTAAGTTCTAACAGGTTATGTCATGTATCACAGTTTATTTTGCATAAAGAAAATAATGAATAATACATGAAATATGAGCTAAAATAAATAAACAGCAAATGGCAAGGTGTCTTGCCTGAGGTCCTTGCTGGTGAAACCGACAATCCCGTTGGGTATAGAATAGTCACAGGGCTACACAAGATGAACTCAGATGATGTGAAAAACTTCTAAAATAAAAACCAAAAATAAAATATTCTGGAAAATTTTTGGGAAAAATATATGATGTGTATTTTTCCGTCAGCATTCCGAAACTTCAAACGGTTCGTGATTCTGATTCCTGGTTCTCCCAGAATCTCAAAAACACTAAAATATGTCAGATTTCGGACAACTGACACTCCACAAATTTTCTAAAAAATTAAGTTCCGAATTTATGAAAATAAAATTTATATTCATAAAATATACCTCAATACGATTCCAATAAAAAAAACTGGAGGTCAAAAGGAGTCCGGAGTTGGGAGTTATGGTCATTCGATGTTGCTACAACCTTTGAAAATTGAGGCTGAATTTATGACGAAAAAAAAGAAAATTTTTGACAAGGATGGTTTGAAAGATGATTTTATTCATAGATTCGATATATATATATATATATATATATATATATATATATATATATATATATATATATATATATATATATATATATATATATATATATATATATATGTATGTATATAATAGCTAGCAATTAGCAAATTAGGATTAGAACTAAATCAATAAGGATGATTATGATTACCAAGTAATTTGGATAGGAATATGATTGGTTTAAATAAGAAACGATCTAATTAATGCTAGATATGATTCCAATAGGATACGAATTTCTAATGGATAAATCTTCCCATAAATTTAAATCAAATAAATTATTTAAAAACAAATCAATTTGATTGCAATCCTTTAAATGATCACCATAATAACTTTAAGTATTATTCTATATTATCAAATAATTCAAATCATATGAATCCAAATCAAACTCAACATAATAACTTTAAAATAATATCTAATATTTATCAAAATAATTTAAATCAAATAATAAATAAATTATTTAATCAAATAATATTTCAAATCTAGATTATACAAATCGTAATGCTCCAATTAGTCATCGTAAGTATTTTAAACAATATTTAAATTATCAACATAATTTAAAGTATAGTTGATAACCATCAAGATAATTTAAATAAATTCAAATATAATCAAATAACTGATTAACATATCAAAATAATACTCGATGTCATCAAATATTATAAAACTTACTTTTATAAATCCAAATCTTTATTTAAAAATAAATAGACAAAAAACCTTTTATCCCTCAATTTTTTTTTAAAAACCAATTTTTAGAAGACCAAAAATAATAAAAACATATTTTATATTTCAAATAAAAAATTTGAGAACATTTTTTTAGAAACATTATTTCAAACCATTAATTTAAAACTAGTTTTTGGTAACAAAAGTAATCACAAAATATCTTTTACAAAATTTCTACGAAAATTTCTTTTAAACACGAAATTAAAATATATAGATATAATTTAAAAAATAATAATTTCGGGAAGATGAGTTACAAATCTACCCACATTTGAAAATTTTGGTACTCGAAATTTAAGGACTACTAGGATAGACGGACTTGGTTGATCGGTAAAAGGATAGTAAAAATTTGTGATAATAGAAAATAGATGGAAGGAAAAAGAGAATTTCTTTAATGAGAACATTAATCAATTTGGATAAAAAATAGAAGAAGTGAATGGATATGGCTTGATGTGCACGAACACGATGCACAAATACATTTGTAGGTAGAGAAAATTAATGGAACAGAGAATAATGAGCCTCTCCTTATATAGGAGATGGAAGCTACTATTTAGATAAGGATTATGATAGTTGCAAACCCTTTTTTGATATCTCACTTTTAAATTTTAATCAATTTAAAACCGATTCAATACAAATCCAAATCCAAATCCAAATCCAATCCAATTTCGAATTAAATCTGTATATATTCAAATCCAAATTTAATATTGATAACTTCCATATTTAAATTAAGCATATTAAAAGTAATAAGAAAATTTCAAATTTAAATACCCATAATAATTTTAATGAAATAGAGAAATTCAAAATAAATTCTTATAAATAATTTTGAAAATAATACTAAATAATTTTAAAAATTACAATAAATATTTGACTATTAGAAATACCTTTTTAATAAATTAAAATAATTACTAAAATAATTTTGAAAATTTAAAATATATACATGAATTGAATTTCATGTACTCGCATGCAATTACTATTTTACATAAAACATATTTTTCCAGTATAGTACATAAAAAAGAGAAAAATATTATTTCTTAAATCATTACCTATACTTGTATAAATAAAAAGGCATTTTTATAGTAATAAAAATAAAACATTTGACTAAATTTTTGCGAAAAAAATATTTATATACAAATTATTTACTCTTTATGTATTTCAAAAACAAAACTATTTATTATATTTTCGAAACCTAAAATAAACTATTTTTGTAAAATAACTAAATAAATAAATATCACGTATGTACGTACTCGCACTTGTCGTATAAATATTCGCATAAAATAAATATATAAAAAAATGTAGTGAAATTTTAGGGGGTTTACATGAACTATGCTTCAACTCCTGAACATATAATAGAAGACGAAAATGAGCTATTATATGCTTCTGTTAACATGACTTCTCAAGAAACTGGGGTAGAAAACGTCCAAGACGTAATGCAACCTGTAATCCCAGTCAGTTAGATCGGATCCATGCATCCAATGAAGGTGTCTTTCAATACACTAGATCGAGAACTCGACTATTCAAGAAGATCTCCTTATCACCCATGTGGGAGAGGACTCTCTTTCGGAGTTTGATGCAGATAGTGAAAGTTCTGAATAAACTATCTCATCAACAGCTGCAAGAGAAGTGACGGCATATACCATTACGGAAGATCAAGATGCCTCTACGTTAACCAGCCAAGAGCAACGAATTGTTGCATTAGAAGACAAATTGAAAACCATGGCAGAGATGGTTGCAAGCATGCACACCATAATGGTGGCTCAACATACAGTGCCTCCGATTGTAAACCCTATTACAAATCCTGAGCTTATAGCATCTTCTGTACCTATTAGTCTGGGGGTACCAGGCCCTCAGGTTGTTTCTGTGCCAATTCAAGCTGATCCAAGTCAGTCTGGTGCTGGGGGTGGTAATTACCACGTTGTTCCTCCTCCTAACACTTCTAATCAGCCTACCAATTCCCAAATATTAGGGGATGCTAATGAAGCTGTAAAACTCTTACGCACTCAGTTTGACGCCTTTAAGCAGAAGGATGGCCTACAAAGACTGGGCATACACTACTACAAAAATCGTTAACAATGACATTCTATAGATGACACTCATCTCAAAATGTCATTAATTATACATCTAATGTCGGCTCATTAGATGAGCGACATTAATAACTTTATCAATGACATTAAAAATAAATAATGTCATGATAAGTATATTAAGATGACGACTGAAAAGATAAGGGTCATAAAAACAATTATGGATGTCATCTTTTGTGTGTGAAAAAAAAATGTGGGATTAATAATGACACAATATATTAAGCGTCATATTTAGTTTAAACAACGACGACGACTTGTTGTGCGTCATAAAAAATGATTAAAAATGGAAATACAATTGGATTCCAGTGTTGATTAGACGAAGGAAGTATATGCTACTGTTGATTGATTACTTCACAAAATAATTTGAAACAGAGGCACTATATGTCCAATATCACTGAGATGTACATCTAATTTTAACATTGATTTCATTTTCTTAAGATTTTTGTTCTTTCAATTTTTTAGCTTTTTTTTCATTTTTTTTCATTTTTTAAAATTTTTCACTTTTTTAAGAATATATTTTTATTTTTTGAGTTTTTTTTCTAGTTTTTTTTCACTTTTTTTTTATAGAAATTATGTTAATTTGTTTTAATTTTTTCTAATTTTTTAAACTTTTTTTTCGAAAATACTTATATATTCACCGAATATCTGAATATAATTTTTCAAGAAATTTAATTAGAGAGAATTTGACTAGAAAAAATTAATTTTTTTTCTATATAGTATTTCATGTATCTAATGTTCCCTTAGATTTGTTTTAATTTGTTTTTGGCTTGGAAAATATAATGCAGAAGAGCTCGATCTCTCCATCTATAAGGTCGAACATTAATGTCAAAGTTGCGTCTATAATCCAACATGCCCGTGGGTTGTGACCTATTGGCAGCAACAGATTCCGTTGCGGAATGCGGAGGTTCAAATCCTCCTTTAACATTTGCTAAGTCGGAGAAAATGACACCTACAAAAAATATCCTTTTTATTCAAATTAAACCATTTGTGATCCAACCTACCCTCTTTCTGTACATTAAACCTCATAGGCTTGGATCCCCCTCTCAAACTTACCCACATAAAACTCTACTCTCTTATTTCTTCTCAAACCACGGCCATCCCAATCCTAATCCTAATTCCAATCCCTAACCTTCCTCATCGAGTCCTCCCATGGAAACTCCCCGTCGACTCCTCCAGTCGACTGTCACCAGCGCCGTCGATGCCTCCTCGCCTTCGCATCGATGACTCCTTCGGCATCGCCGTCGATGCGGATCTGAGACTCTATAGTGTCGTAGTAGGTTCCTCCCACGGATTTGCTTCATTGTCACCGATGGTTTTTGGCATGAGGTGAAGATCGAGTCCCTTGTTGGATCCGTATACAGAGGTCCTTTCCAATCTTGTCTCAATTTATGATAAAATTAGGGTTTCTGATGTTGAATCTTAGAGGTGGATGCGACGGATGTGCATTTGGAGAGGGTGTTCCTGGTTTATGTCGGCATCGCGGACATGCGGTGGTCCATGCATAGCATGTTGTCGCCGTTGAGAAATAGCCATCCACAGTCGTCCAGCGAAGAGAACGAGTTCTTGGTCATGCATAATGACATCATTACTAATTACAAGGTCTGTATATAGATGTAATTTGCGATGTTTTATTCCGTTACGTACTATTTATAAACATTTAGCATCATCAAAAATAAGTACAGATAAAATAAATTTAGATCTACTTTTTTTTCTTTAGTTTATGTCCTTGTCAATCATGATGATAATAATATATTGCACCAATAGAACTCAAAGAAGTTAGAAGCAGATATCCTAATTACTTAAGTTGTTTATGTAGATATTAGTGTCATTTTTCAACCTACTGAAATGGAGCAGTGGAGAAATGCATCGACATATATCTGGAAATTGCTTATGCTACAATTACTGTAAGTAAGCATTACCTCTCTTCTTGCTTCAACTATATCTAGAGCTATTTCTACAAGTATTCAAAAATAATTCACTAGACATGTTAATTCACAGTAATGAAGCTTCATAAATTGTTGAACAAAGAATCAACATAATGATATTAATGATTGAATTGAAATTTTATTAAAACAAAGTGTAACTTGAAGATCGTTGAAAGATTATTATAAGCTCTTCATAAACTAGCTTAATGTGTGTAGTGCCCCGTTCCCGTTGGGGCGAAGCACTATGTAATAGGCTCGTGCCAAGTCAGACAAGGTCGAAAACATAGATGGCTAGTCTGACTCGGCGACGAGTTTGGTATACAAAAACCATGGCATCAATAAAATTGATTTGGACGAGTGATATGAGTACCATTCCAACTAATGGATCGACTACTGTTGGAATAAGTCCTAGATGTGGTAGGCGGCATCTTGGCGAAGGAACTCTAAAGAGAGCGACGCAACCCGTCTGTCGTTGGTTTTATTGGTTTTCTTGGCTTTCTGAATGAATTGTTGCATAGATTTAATAGTGTGCTTTCGCGTCGATTTCTGAATGCGTCTTTGGGAATTTTGAAGGAAGGATTGAAGGAAGGGTTCTAATTCGATGCTCATGCCATTGCAGGAGTTCGTGTAACTGATGCTTGACCGTCGCGAAGCGTTCTTCTACTCTCGGCGCAATCTCCTTAGGTGGGTGGTTCTTCGGCCCCTTCTTTTATACTCCTTCCCGCCAACTAAATTCTTAAAGTTCAACGTTCAAATCGATGATGCTAACGGGATGTATGCTTGCCACTAAGAGAAAGAACTCGGGATAATGTATAAACCTAGAGAAGTTAACTCCGAATCTATAAGTTCACACTAAGTAGAGAAAAGATAAAGTTCTAAGAAAGAGATAGAATATATTTCATGCCATGCAAAACACAACGAAGAAACCTCGGTTGTAGTATATCATGCCTCGGGAATTTGGTGCCTACGGGATGCTAAATCAGAACATACGGTTTCGGGGAAAAGGACCCTGGCACGAGTAAGAATGATTATGTGGTTTGATAATGGTTACGCTATGCAATTTACTTCATACATATTAAACTGTTTATACATTCGCATGGTCAAGGACGACTTGTGCACAAGGTGAGTTTTCCTCGAGACGGTACCCGGGGCCCTGGGACCGAATCGGTCTAGGAGGAAATTATGGAAATCGTGCTTCGGCGCGAGGCATTGCGAGACCTCCAGTTAGGCTCGCTACCTGGACTGGAGGGCACGTCGCAAGGCTACGTAATCGTCCTTCATGGTGTCGATATCACCAATGACCGCATATAGGATAGATTGCATGCTCACCTATTGTCTTGTGCAGGTGGTTTTGTGCAGGAAAGGAGCACGGCCGTGGTAAGAATGATTAAAAATTGGTTATGTGTTATCGTTTAAAATGTGCCTTCGATATGAACTGCAATTCATATAGTTCTAAATAGAAAGATCACTTCGTATGCTAGAATCCTTAATAAGCAGTGTCGGTTTAGACGAGTGGGTTCGTCCCATCCACTAGCAAGTGTGCTAACCCCCAACTCTCCAGGTAACGAGCGCGCTGCAGGAGCTCGAGACTAGACCTAAAGCTGAAGAACGGGAGGCAGCACGAAGCTCTCCTATTTTGAAGTATTTTGAAGCCCAACTCAGATCGAAGGCTTTGTTCAAATGTATAAAGGGGCGTGAATGTATGGAATGACAAGGATTATTTTAGGGCAAGCTTGTCGAGAGTTTTTCTTTTATGTTTCAAGATGTAGCCGTAACGGCATATGTAATATAAAAATGACCTTGCACATACTTTGCAAGTTTATGAATGAAAAGCTAAATTTCTTCCTATACTATGTCTTCAACTCTCTATACTGTTTAATTTCAACGCGTCGAGTCAAAAGGAATTTCCAATTGCACATCCTTGCCTTGTGCAAGTCCAATAAAGACTTGCACGGTATCACGTCCCGACCCGTGGGGATCGATTTATATCGAGTCAATATGATGGCGACCGATTCGGCGAGTCGAGGCGTGACAAGTTGGTATCAGAGCTCGGTTCACACCTCGGACCTTTCAAAATACTTTTTTTTAGATGCCGTTGCGATTTTTCAAAACTATGCTTTTCGACATATGCGGCCTGAAATAATCGTTCCATACATATAAGCCCGTAGATATTTTGAGAATACTAACGGGTTTGCTCAATTTGTAGGAATGTCGAAAAGACTGGGTGTCCCTGCTGTCAATGCCACATTGATTAGCACGGATAGCACCGAAGGTGCGACGCCTAGCGAATCTGCCATGGAGTGACTACTACGTCTCATGGAACTCCAACAACACCAGTCGGAGATGCAGCAACGACAGCTGCAAGAACAGATCCAGGCCCAAATCAGTGCCCAACAAAAGCAAATGAAGGCCCTGACCCGGATCGTGAGCACCATAACGACCCAACAGAACTCGACGACCACCATGTCAGAAGAAGAAGTACAACCCGTAAAGGCGAAGCATATGTCTTCCTCCTCCCTGCTCAAGACGACCAAATTTAAGAAGATGAACCCGCCTGAGTTCAATGGTCGAGCAGAGCCTGACGAAGTCATAGGGTGGCTAGTAAAGATTGAAGGTATGTTCAATCTCCTCTGCATCAAGGGGTCCAAGCGAGTCGGGTGCGCAGCATTGCAGCTAAACTTGAGGGCCTACGACTGGTGGGAGTCGAAGAAGCAGGAACTCCAAGAGGCCAACCCCAACGCCAAGATCTCGTAGGAGACGTTCAAACTAGACTTCCTCGAGCAATACATTCCTTGTGCCCTTCGTCGAAAGAAGAAAGAGGAATTCATGTCCTTGAAGCAAGGAAACCTGTCCGTTGAAGACTACGATGCAAAGTTCGCGAAGCTTGCGAAGTTCGTCGGGGCCTTTCTACCGAACAAGGAGGCGTGGTGCGAGAGCTTCCAGCAAGGCTTGAATGATGATTTGCATCGGGACGTCATGAACCAAAGATGCCAGACTTACAGGGAATCATATAACGCTGCCCTTGATAGTGAGCGGATCTTCGGTCGAACCTCGCAGAAGATCGGGTCAAGCATCCGCAACAACTTCAACAAGCGTCCTCACGACGCAGGAGGATCTGGTGCACCAAAGCGCCAGAACACGTCCGAGTATCGGGGGCCTCACCCAGGCATACGGTGCCATCGCTGCGGAAAGATAGGAAATCTGGCGGTCGATTGCCGAGGGGGATGCTTCAAGTGTGGCCAGCTAGGTCACAAGGCAGTAGATTATCGCATGGGGAGGGCGAACCAACATCCACCAAGGGACGTCCAGAGCCAGAACCAGAATAGGGTTCCTTCCGTCCATGGTGCAAACGAGGTGCCCGTGAACCCACAAAATCGCCAAGGGACGTAAGACCGAGTCTACGCACTGACTCGGAACGAAGCTTTTGCGTCCGACACTGTTGTGATAGGTATACTACTCTATAAAAATATGCCTGCTAGGGTATTGTTCGATTCGGGTGCTACGCATAGTTTCATATCTGCCGACTTTATAAAAGAGAATAAACTACCCTTACAACTTTTAGATATGAATCTTAGCGTTAGCACTCCATCGGGAGTAGATATGTCTGCCACTCAAATTTGTAGGGATGGTTACATCTGCATCGAAGGAAAGAATCTATCCTTGGAAGTTATCGTCCTCGACGTCAAGGAGTATGATATAATCCTCGGCATGGATTGGTTGGGTGCATGCCACGCAACGATCGAGTGCGCGAAGAAGAGAGTTGTGTTCCGCCTTCCGGGCGAAACCGAGTTCTCCTATTCGTGCGGAGCAGCGTCAAAGGCAGCAATAATGATATCGACGATTTCGGCAAGGCGTATGTTGTATTCTGGGTGCAGCGGGTACCTAGCATCAGTTCGAGACACGAGAACGGAGATTGCAAGCACGGCCCAGACTGAAGTCATGGCAGAATTTCCTGATGTGTTCCCAGACGAGTTGTCAGGGATGCCGCCGGACCGAGAGATAGAATTCAGCATTGACACCTTTTCGGACACCCGACCAATATCCAAAGCACCCTATCAAATGGCACTGGTAGAGCTGAAGGAACTGAAGGCACAACTACAAGTGTTGCTAGATCATGGATATATTCCTCCTAGCATCTCCCCGTGGGGTGCCCCAGTGTTGTTTGTAAGAAAGAATGATGGGTCGACACGGCTGTGTATCGACTATCGAGAACTTAACAAAGCTACGGTGCGGAACAAGTACCCGTTGCCGAGGATAGACGATTTGTTTGACCAATTGCAAGGGGAGACAGTATTTTCCAAGATTGATCTTCGCTCAGGCTACCATCAGTTAAAGATCAAGTCCGAGGACGTGCCGAAGTCCGCCTTTCGAACTCGATATAGTCACTACGAATTTCTAGTCATGCCCTTCGACTTGACAAACGCTCCTGCCGTATTCATGGACCTAATGAACCGGGTGTTCCGACCGTTCATGGACAAATTTGACGTCGTATTCATCGATGACATTCTCATATATTCGAAAAGCAAGGACGAGCACGCGGAACACTTGAAGATGGTGCTACAGACTCTGCGTGAACACCAACTTTATGCCAAGCTAAGCAAGTGCGAGTTCTGGATGAGCAGCATGACTTTCCTTGGGCATGTTGTCTCAGCTGAAGGCGTCACGGTGGACCCAAAGAAGATTGAAGCGATAGTTGATTGGAAGCGGCCTACCTCAGCAGGCGACATCCGAAGTTTTCTCGGCTTGGCAGGCTACTATCGTAGATTTATAAAAGACTTTGCCAAGATTGTGTCGCCTCTGACTCGCCTCACCCAGAAGGGAGTCACATTCGAGTGGAACGATGCCTGCGAGGTTTCAAATATTTAGCGATACATCGCGGACTGGTTTGGGATGCGTGCTTATGCAAAGGGATAAGGTGATTTCGTTTGCTTCGAGACAATTGAAGCAACAAGAGAAGAATTATCCTACGCATGATCTTAAGTTAGCGGCCATTGTGTTCGCGTTGAAGCTATGGCGGCACTATCTTTATGGTGTAGCTTGCAGCATCTATACGGACCATAAGAGCCTCAAATACATCTTCACTCAACGGAACCTGAACTTACGGCAGAGGCGTTGGCTCGAACTCATTAAAGACCACGATCTGACTATCAAGTACACGCCAGGTAAGGGAAACGTTATAGCGGACGCTCTGAGTAGAATGTTTGCTGGGTGCTTGTCTATCAACCGTAACATACAGCGAGACTTGGCAGAGATGGGTATCAAACTCCAAATCCGTTACCGTGGAGCACGATTGGCCCAATTACACCTTGAGTCAAGCTTGTACAATAAGATAAGGACCGCATAGGAGGACGACCCATTCCTGAAAAAGATGTGCGAGCTGATTTCGACGGAAAAGGCGACCGACTTTGTGATGGACGAGGGCAAAATGAAGCGGATGAAAGAGAGGATATGCGTGCCGGACCATACTGAACTTAGAAAGGAGATTCTGATGGAGGCCCATTATACAAAGTACTCGTTGCACCCGGGAGTACCAAAATGTATAAGGACCTACACACGACCTTTTGGTGGCACGGCATGAAGAAAGACGTGGCAACGTTTGTGTCACAGTGCATGGCCTGTTAACGGGTGAAGGCCGAGCATCAAAGACCAGGCGGGGAGCTACAGAACCTCGACATTCCAGTATGGAAGTAGAACGACATCTCTATGAATTTTATAATGGGCCTTCCGAAGACGTCGCGGGGGAACGATGCGATTTGGGTCATTGTCGATCGTTTGACCAAATCCGCTCATTTCATCGCTATAAAGCATCATGGAGCGTCGATCGGTTAGCTCAAATTTATATCAATAAGATCGTCAGACTGCACGGGGTACCTTCCACGATCATTTCGGATAGAGACGGACGATTCTGTCACTACCACATTTCTAGTATGGGGGTATTTTGGTCATTTTGAATTTTTTGAGATTTATTTGGAATTATTGTGAATTATTGAGATTTACTGGAATTTATGTGATTTTAGTATTAATTAATTTAATTGATAAGTGGTATGTTGATTTGAGACTAGTTTGGACCTTGTAGACTAGCCTAGAACCTAAACTTAGCTATGGTGACTTGTTTAGCATGATAGGGTCTTAGTCTAATTTAAGTTAAACTAATTTAAGTCATTTAGAATCAAGTTGTAATAGGTGGAATAGTGATTTAGAACCATGACTTACGACTTAAGGACTTAAGCCCATAACTCATGTAACTTAGCCCATAGCCCATCACTAACCCTAACCCTAACCCACTATGGCCGGCCAAGCATTGGTATTCCCCCCTATAAGTAGTCTCCTCCATTTAGGGCTAGCCTCTTTTAGGAAAGAACAAGTTTAAAGAAGAGGTATTTTCCCAACTTCATTAATTCATAGAAAATCCATTTTAATTTCTTCTTCTTTCAAATCAATTGCATTAGATTCTAAATCACCTATACTTGTTGTCCATGGTGTTAAATCTCAGCTTTGGGATAATTTGGAGCTATTTGCTAGCAAGGAGAACCCCCCATATTGAAGCTTTCCTTGTGTTTTGACACCAATAGGTAAAACCATCTAAACACCATTAAAATTCTAGTTTCTTTGCATATTTGGAAAGCCCTAGGTCTACCCTAACTGTAGGTATAGCTAAACCTAGGTTTCGTGTCCATTTCGTGTCCTAAATGGACACGTATCAGTCCCATAGGCAAGGTGTTTGATGAAATGCCCCAAAGGGCATTTCGATTTGGTTTTTGAAAAGTTTTTGAATAAGAATTTAGATCTAGATGTGGGTTGATGTTTTCCAGTGGTCTGAGTTTGAATTCGTGTTGTGTCGTATCGGGATCTGGATACGAACATGCACGTTCCAGCCGCACGCACTGTCCTGCTATTCGAAGGGTCGTACTCGTTGGACACGACGACTCAGGTCATGCCACTTGGCGTGGGCCAAGGGGCAATGGCTGACACGAGGTCCTCCAAGTTGGAGACGCTCTCGTGTCGTGTCGGACACGTTTTTTAACCCGTACTGGGTTTTGCACTGACTGTTCAGTCGATATATCGTGTTCTGATACGCGTGTTTAGACACGTCTATACGACTCGACACGGCGGTGCAGGGTCCCACATAGGTATCCCTACGTGGGGCGAACCTAGGCGCACGAGCTTGTGTCCTGTTTTGGCCTGTGTCGTGTGTACGACACGCGTGCACACACGCACGAGGCTGCACTGCTGTGCAGTGTCCAGTTGTATTGATTTGGGTTTATTCGATTGGACACGTCGTGTCATGTTGTGGTGGACACGAGACACTTTCTGAGACACGTGCACACCCTATATTATGTTTACCAACTAATGATTAGCATGATTAACATGTTTTCGATTTATATTTTTGCATTTACCTAAATCCTGATACCATGTTATTCCTGTATTTTCCAGTTTCTAAATTCGAACTTTGGCATTCTAATTAACCTATTTAACTGATGTTAATTATTGGTTTTATATCCTAATATAGTTCTCCTATATGTGTTCTAGCTATATGTCAATTTTGGGTGATTTTCATTGAGTATTGGTTTTGAATGGGGACTTGAAGTATTGAACTGAAAAGAAAACTGAAAACTGAATTTGAATGTAGTTTACTGAGTTTAAGTTAAATGCCTGAGATTAGTTAGGAAGAACTGAGTTTTCAATATCTGTTTCCTAGGATTAAAGTTAAATCAGTTTGGTTTTAAGATTGTGATATATGTTAGTTTATTTAGGAATTAACTTGAAAGGTTTAACTGAGAACTGACATGTACACACACATGGTTACACATGATGAACTGCTACCTACTGATTTCATTTTCCTATACACACATTCACTGTTTTGAAATCCTGAAACCTACCACACATTTCACTCAAAACTGAGATTATGTACAACACCCTATCTACTGTCATATTGTACACTATTTCCCTTTCACTACACACACATTCCCTATCTAAAACCTGAGATTCACCCTTCCTTTCCCACACACACAAATACTGACATATGTGAATCACACACACAGGAACACCCTAGTATCTACTGTCATTCATGCACATACACACTCACATAGTGTTCATACACACACACAAGCATGAGATACATTGCACACTATTTTCAGTCACTAACACAAATGTTCACACACACACACATGTAAACCTAGTACACTGTTAGCTCCTATTAACACACACACATTACCTTGCTTGCTGTATTCCCTTTATATGTATATATATATATATATATATATATATATATATATATATATATATATATATATATATATATATATATATATATATATATATTACCTAACCTATGTGCATGTGTATTTACCTATATATATATTGTGGGTAAATGGTTACTAGTGTGTATGTGAATGAGTAGTAGGGATTTCATTAGCCTATTTGTATTTGGCCTATGGCCTGTGTGTATCACTAGGATAGGAGACTTGTATGATATTTAGCTAGTTGACCTAGAATTAACTTGTTAAGCCTAGGTTTGACCAACCTAGACTAGTTTGACCAATTTTAACCTCGTTTGACCTAGTTTGACTTAATTAGACTAGAATTGACCTAGTTGACTTCTAGGGTTGACCAGATTGCCCAAGAGTTGACTTTGGTCTAAATTGACCTAGATTCATGTAGAATGCATTGAATTGCATCTTGTTATCATTTTAGACTTGTTGTGACTTGTGTTGTTCTAAATAGGAGCCAGACACCTCTCCTCGGACAGTGTATTTACTTTGGACATTCAGACATCAGGCGAGTACATTCTCTGATCATTTTATAACTTGTTAGAATTATATTCCTGCTTTAGATTACTTTACTTGATGTTGTCACGACATTATCACGGATTAGTATTATATGGATCTCTTCATGCAATGTTATCCTCCTCGGGAGTATCGGGTACATTGTGTCATGTGCGTTTCACTATCATCATGTACTCCTGTGCTTTCACCATATATGTACACTCTTGTAAATCATGTACTCTCATGTTCACGGAGCCCTCATGTATACTATCATGTGCACCCTTTTATGGGCCTTCATGTGATATCATGTATAATAACATAACCTGCTTAGATCCTTGTGTATTGATTGGAGAAAACGGGGGAGTGTTAATAGTCATGTGAACAATTCCATAGTAGTGTAGATCATGTGAAACTCCTTAGTGTAGATCATGTACTAATCTGTCCTGTTCACATGTGCTATCATGTACTCTACATCACTAGCCACTATTAGTTCTCTATATACAGTAGCTATTTACATACAGTTCTCTTCTTTTACATCATGTACTTTCTTTCAGTTTTATGTATCTTACTCTACTGCATGTTTATATTTTCTAACCTGCTATGATCTGTTGAGATGTATTGTGCTCGCTCCTGTCATGACTGGACCTGTTGAAAATATTACAGAGGACGAGGAGGAGGCCTGTGTGGATACCTTCTACGGGGCAGTCCTAGACGACACTTGTGAGCTGGACTCTCAGGAGGACCCAACTCTAGCTGATGACTTTACCCCTACTACCTAGACTAGTTTAGTTAGGCTTTATCTTACTTATGTTCTCTTGAGACTAGTTTAGTTAGACTTTATTTCTGTCTTGAGATCTGGGCTGTATATATTCTTTCATATTCAGTAGTTGAGACTTGTATTCTGGATGTTGCTGAGATGTCACTACTAGAACTAATCCATTATACGGCAACCTTAAAATGCCGCTAATAATGAAATTGCTGCCACAAAAACACAAATATGGCAACAATTTGATGTTGCCATAGCGTGCCGTAAAAGGTTGCGTCAGTATTGCTTATTTACGACATCTTCCAATTATTGCCATATAAGGAACTAATTTACGGCAATTAATTGTTGCCTTATAAGAAATCTTTTTGTTGCCTTTAAAGATTATTATTAATGGCAATGTTTAGTTGCCGTAATTTCGAACAATATATGGCAATATATTATTGTCGTATATCATCAGTCCATAAATGGCAAGTTTATGTTGCAAAATATTTTATTTATTTTAATGGCAATATTTTGTTGTCGTAAAATACTAGCATTATATGGCATTATATATTGCCATATATTGCAATCCCATATGGCAATTCTTCGTTAGGCATGTCTTTATTGTCATGTTTGAGAACGTAAAGCAACTGCCGGATTCCATATTTAAAAAATTAATTTTTACTATTTATTGCCATGATCGACAAAATGTGACAATTAATAGATGCCAATATTTGAAATATCAACTAAATTCAATTGCCAAAATTTAAGTAGATCATTAACCAAATATTAAATATAGATAATAATTCAATTTGTACACTTCAAATAAAAAAATAACTTCTAATTAAATATGGTAGATTTAGTACTACATCATTAATATTACATAAAACCAACTACGCCAGGAATCCATACTTATCATATCCAACATTATGAGGCACAATTCCTCTTTTATATGAGGTTCAAAATTCAAATAGGTACTTGACACCCCCAACTTAAACTTAAATTTGTTGCCTCCTTATTCCCTCCATATATATAACATGTCCGAAAAGATTTCTTTGACAGTTGTGGTGCGCCAATTCACAGCTATACAATCTTTATATACCCTGGTATGGATAAACAATAAAATTAGCCTATAGACCAAAAAATGTTAATAAAAAAAATTATATTTTAAGGTATTGCAAATTCCTATGCTTCATTTGTTTTATATGAATGGTTATAACAGATAAAACTTGTATAAATATTTTATTTTAAAGATAAAAACTAATGGAAATAATCTATTTACAACCAAACTCATTCATTGGCCTAAAACTGTTCTATTTGCAATGACAACCTCACATTTATAAAAATATGTTTGTGAAATATATACAATTTCATCATTATAAATATTTTTCAAGTTTATTCTCATGCATGCATATATGGTTCTCAACCTTCCATAGATGGTCGTAAAAAAATCTTCCATAGATTAATTAAAAGAATATTATGTGCATATATGCTTCTCAACCTTCCATAGATGGTTCTAAAACAATCTTCCATAGATAATTAAAATAATATTACATGCATATATGGTTCTCAACCTTCCACAGGTGGCTGTAAAAAAAAATCTTCCATAGATAATTAAAATAATATTCTATGGATATATGGTTCTCAACCTTCCAAAGATGGCTCTAAAAAAATCTTCCATAGATAATTAAAAGAATATTATATGCATATATGGTTCTCAACCTTTTATATATGACTGTAAAAAAAAATCTTAACCTTCCATAGATAATTAAAAGAATATTCTGATTCGAGTGAATCTAATCCTAAACAAAAAAAAGATTTATTTTATCTTCATGGATATATGGTAAAATATTCAATAGTATATTGTAGAACTATTAGGATGATAATCAAGTCAAAAAAAAACTAACTAATATTTAGAAAAATATTTACAAACTCATTATCAAAAAATTTATCAAATCTTATTTCCTCTAAATCTTTTTAGAAGAAGTGACAATAGAAGGTTTGAAGGTTCAGGGTCCATGAGTAATATAGAAAACTAAGGAGAAAATTTTCATCGTGTGTTCCGGAGTAATTTAGTTGGAGAAAATTTTCACAATTTGATCAAACGCATTTATTAACCAAAAATTAGAACACAAAATAAAGCAACATTTTAAATTATTATCCATACGGATTAGTCGTCGATCACTCGAACTCGATGGCAGCAAAGACCTTCTACTAGGCGCGCTCAGAACCCAAAATCCAAAACTTCTCGTTCCCAAATGAAATCCACAAATAAAAGAAACAAAAAAAACAAAATAGAAATAAAGGTTAAAGAAATACCTAGGTTGAAGAAGGGGAAGAGAGACCTAGGTTGAAGGGATAAAGAGAACCAAAGTTTAAATAGAGACCTAGATTGAGAGAGAATAGGAACTAGGATTTGGCAAAATAATAAATGAGGGAAAATATTTCAACTTTTTATGTTCCCGCCGGTCTTATGTATAGACACGAAATTTTTTTATTCTCATTAAACCACAAAAAAGTTTCCATAAGTAAACAAATAAAATATTGCCATATTTATTTTGTTCATGGAGGGAAAATATATTACATATTTTGGGGCAACATTTCTTCCATAAATTAATTATTTTATGGCAATATAAAATATTGCCATATTTGATCGTAATATATTATGTCACAAATCCATCTTGCCATAATATATTGCGATCAAATATGGCACGCGTTATTGTTGACATAAACGTTTCCATTAAATATGGCATGCGTCCTTATTACCATATAAAGTGTGACAATTATAGGCAACATTATTTGTTGCCATAAACAAACGTGTGTATTAAGGCAATATTAATGTTGCCGTATTGTGACTATGTTATATGGCAACATTTTATGTTGCCATAAGACGTTGCCATAAAATATACTTTTTCTTGTAGTGTGTTATCTTAGACTCTTCTGATCATCTATATTTCTTTGAGTTCTATATCATTTCGTGATTCTTCTTCCTTAGTTGTGATTGAGTTTACATTCTGCTATGTCACCCCCATTCGGGGAGTATAAACTGCTTAGCATTATATTGTTAGATGTTGTGACCTAGGACAGCGTTCTACCGTCGACACTACGGCGTAGGCTGGACGTACCCACTTCTCGTGCCCCTACTCTAGGGTGCGGGTCGTGACACGTTTTTAGTGGTGGCCCATGCAGGTCTAGACTAGAAGTGTAGTAGTTTTCGAACCAGAGTATCACTACAGCCTGCAGTAGGATATAGGATATTAGTTTTCAAGGAACTCAATCACATTAAAAAAACTCTTTTATTGCCATCTAAATCCTTACTGTCAATTGATTCTTTTGAATTTTAACTGTGCGCCTTTGTTATATCGCTTCTTTCTCAAAAATTGATACTCTTGTTGGTCTGTCTTCAGGATGGTGGAGACGCGGTCGCAGCGTACCATTCATGGGGATGTTGTAGAGGGGACTGCTACCTCTCAGCCAGTTCAGCAGGGACAGGAGACTGCAGCTCCTGCCACCTCTGCTCGTATTGGGGCTTCAGCAGCAGCAGCAGGGGGTATGCCTCCACCGGCTCGGAGGCAGGACCCAGTCATCCCAGAGATGCCTTTCCAGAAGTCGCCGTCTACAGGATACGTGGATGCGGCACAGATGTTCTCCTACTTCCAGCAGTTTATGGACCGGCAGTAGGCTCGACAGGACAGGGGCATGGAGTTGGCCCTTACGATAGTCGCAACTCGACCAGTAGTTCAGCAGCCGAGGACACCGGGGATAGAGCAGTTCCAGAAGATGAGCCCCAGAGACTTCCTGGGGACAGAGGAGATTCTATATGCTGACGAGTGGATCGAGCATATAGAGGAGATCTTCCGCCTGGCCCGGATACCGACAGATCTCCAGATAGAGGCAGCAGCTAGCCAGATGCGAGATCTTGTTCGTACCTGGTATCAGTCAGACCCCAGGGTGGGGGTAGCTGGACTGACCTAGAAGGAGTTCAATGGCTTCTTCAAGAAGAAGTTCTTTCCAGATTCAACGCTCCGAGCCTTGGAGTCGCAGTTCGAGAGCTTAGTTCAGGGGAGCCTGTCAGTAGAGGAGTACGCTGGAGAGTTCGGCCACCTCGGCAGATTCGTAGAGGGCTTGAGTGAGACGGTGAAGGCCCAAAGGTTCTGGAAGGGTCTGGTCAAGGAAGTCAAGTCCTTGACCAAGGGCAACAGGGATGCCACTTTTGAGGAGATTTTGACGGGAGCCTTATTGGCTGAGGATGATCTTGAGCTTAGGCTCAAAAGGGGACGAGACCTAGTTGGGGGCAGCAGCAGCGGAGGCCAGGCCAAAAGGCCTCACTTTCAGCACCAGCAGCCGAGGCAGCTCCAGCCGCAGCCAATCCAGCAGAGGCCAGTTCACCAGCAGTAGTTTCAGCATCAGACACCCAGGCAGTAGACAATCAGTTGCACATTCTACAAGAAGCCAGGGCATGGATGGCACGAGTGCAGGAAGAGGCTCGGGAAGTGCCTTCTTTACGGAGCGGCAGATCACCAGCTGAGGGATTGTACTAGGTCTGGGGGACGAATAGCTCAGGAAGGAGGAGCCAAGGCTCCAGCAGGCCAGCAGAGGGGACTAGCCCTGCCGACACAGCAGCAGAGATTTGTTCAGCATCAGCAGCAGGCCAGGGAAGGCCAGCAGGGGCAAGCTTTCCATGGCGGCCGAGGATGCAGAGGCGATAGGAGAGCTGATCGCAGGTTCGGTTCTTCTTGACTCCAATCCAGCTTTTATATTATTCGATTTTGGTGCTTCGTATAGCTTTATATCAGTATCATTTGCGATTAGACATGGTATCATAGCTGAATCGTTGCCTAGGACTTACAAAATCACGATCGGAGGTGGCATTATCCTCGTGAGTGATGTTTATAAGGGTCGGAGTGTTGTTCTGGGAGGCCGTGAGTTAGAGGTGAGCCTGCTCGTAATGCCATTGCCAAACTATGACATAGTATTCGGTATAGATTGGTTGAGCAGGCACCACGCCAGCATTGATTACAGAGGGGGTAGAGTTCTCTTCAGAGTATCGGGGGAGCCAGAGTTCGAGTACTCCAGACATCAGGCGGAGCAGAGCAGCAGGGTTTTCTGCGGAGTCTCGGTTGAGGAGCAGACGATTCCACACCCCTTGATAGCAGAGTATATGGATGTTTTTCCAGAGGAGTTGCCTGGATTGCCACTAGACAGAGATATTGAGTTCTCGATAGACTTGGTTCCAGGAGTGGAACCCATCTCTCAGCATGTCTATCGGGTGAACAACAGTGAGTTGGTGGAGCTGAAGAAGCAGGTGGATGAACTGCAGGACAAGGGCTTTATTCGCTCGAGTTCATCGCCATGGGGTGCACCAGTATTGTTTGTGCCGAAGAAGGATGGGTCAGTACGGATGTGTATTGACTATAGGGCACTCAACAACCTCACGATCAAGAACAGATACCCACTGCCGCGGATCGATGATCTTTTTGACCAGTTGAACGGAGCTCGGATATTTTCCAAGATTGATCTGAGGTCAGGATATCACCAGGTGAAGGTGAAGAGGGAGGATATTCCCAAGACTGCTTTCCGGACGCAGTACGGGCAGTTTGAGTTTTTGGTTATGCCGTTTGGGCTAACCAATGCACCAACAGTGTTTATGAACCTGATGAACAAGGTGTTCCACCAGTACCTGGATCAGTTTGTGGTGGTGTTCATTGATGACATCTTGGTGTATTCCACCACGAGGAGCATCTGAGGATGGTGCTGGAGACTCTCAGGAAGGAGCAGCTTTATGGGAAGCTCTCCAAGTGTGAGTTTTCTTGGACCGGGTTGACTTTTTGGGGCATGTGGTGACTGGTGATGGGATCTCAGTTGACCCCAAGAAGATCGTAGCAGTTGAGGCATGGGCAGCTCCGACTTCAGTGGCAGAGATCAGGAGCTTTCTGGGGCTGACAGGATATTATAGGAGATTTGTACAGGATTTCTCCCAGGTTGCAGAGCCGTTGACTCGGTTGACCCAGAAGGATGCTGAGTATGTTTGGTCAGAAGAGTGTCAGACAGCTTTTGATGAGTTGAAGAAGCGACTTACGACAGCTCCGATTTTGACATTGCCTTCAGGATCAGGGTGATTCACTATTTATAGTGACGCTTCAGGAAAGGGGCTGGGTTTTGTCTTACAGCAGCATGGGAAGGTGATTGTCTATGCTCCAGGCAATTACGTCCCCATGAGAAGAACTACCCTACCCATGACCTGGAGCTGGCAGCAGTGATATTTGCTCTGAAGTTGTGAAAGCACTATCTGTATGGGAAGCGGGTAGAGATTTTTACAGATCACAAGAGCTTAAAGTATGTGTTCACTCAGAAGGAGCTGAATATGAGGCAGAGCAGAAGGCTAGAGTTGATGAATGACTTCAACATATCACTTCAGTATCACCCAGGAAAGGCCAACGTAGTTGCCGATGCCTTGAGTAGGTATCCGACGGCCATGTGTTTGACTATGGATCGGCACTTGCTTGCAGACTTGGAGAGCCTTGGGATTGAGGTGATTGTGCCCGGAGTGCAGATGCAGATGTGGGGCCTGCAGATTCAGTCAGACTTGGTGGAGAGGATCAAGTCGACACAGTTTGAGGACGTTGCTCTGCGGTATCTCCGAGAGCAGGTTCGAGCAGGATTGGTGGATGGTGAGTTTTCTCTTGCAGAGGATAGTTCCTTGAGGCACGGTTCTAGGTTATGTGTGTCCAACGGAGATCTCAGGAAGCAGGTTATATAGAAGGTCCACAGATCTCAGTACTCTATACACCCTGGTGCCAATAAGATGTACCGAGATCTGAGGAAGCATGTTTGGTGATACGGGATGAAGCGGGAGGTAGCTCGCTTCGTAGCTAGGTGCTTGGTCTGTCAGCAGGTCAAGGCAGAGGCTCGGTGGATTGTTGCAGCCATTGTCCATTCTCGAGTGGAAGTGGAAGCATATCACTATGGATTTCGTATCTGGATTGCCGCGTACACCAGGAGAAAAAGACGTGATTTGGGTCATCGTTGACAGGTTGACCAAATCGGCCCACTTCTCGCCATTCAAGGT
The DNA here is from genome assembly GCA_029216955.1 of Iris pallida. Classification (NCBI taxonomy): domain Eukaryota; kingdom Viridiplantae; phylum Streptophyta; class Magnoliopsida; order Asparagales; family Iridaceae; genus Iris; species Iris pallida. The sequence continues at coordinate 5,074,719 of JANAVB010029220.1, forward strand.
GGGTACGTCTACAGAGAGGCTTGTGGAGATGTATATGCGGCAGATAGTCAGGATTCATGGGGTTCCGGTCAGCATCGTCTCAGATCAGGATAGTCGCTTTACTTCCCATTTCTGGAGGAGTCTGCAGACTAGCTTGGGCACTCAGCTCAAGTTTAGTACCGCATACCACCCCCACACGGACGGACAGTCAGAGAGGACTATTCAGACACTTGAGGATATGCTGCGAACGTGCGTCCTAGACTTTGAAGGTTCCTAGGAGGATCATCTATATTTGATGGAGTTTGCTTACAATAATAGTTTTCAGGCCAGCATTGAGATGTCACCTTTCGAGGCTCTGTACGGGCGTAGGTGTCGTACACCCTTATCTTGGGATGATGTTGGTGAGCGAGCTTTACTGGGAACAGAGATGGTTGTTGACGCAGCCGAGAAGGTGAAGCTCATCAGGGACAGACTTCGCGTGGCGTAGGACAGACATCGGCACTGGGCCGATAGCCACCGGAGGCCGTTGGAGTTTGAGGTACAGATTAGAGAAGGATTAGATTTAGGTTATTATTTATGATTTTGATCATGTTTGTTTATCATAATTAAATTGAGACCTTGCTTGTGATTAGCTTGGAGACCAGGTTTTCTTGAGGATATCTTCGACTCTTGGAACGATACGTTTTGGTGGAGGTGGGAAGCTTAGCCCGCGCTTCATCGGCCCTTTCGTTATCAGCGGGAGAGTCGGCGACGTAGCTTACAGGCTAGACTTGCCACCTGCACTAGTGGGGGTCCACAACGTATTCCATGTATCACAGTTGAGATAGTACGTGGCTAACCCTAGCCATGTGCTCGATCATTCGGAGATTGAGGTTGGACCTTCTCTCAGCTATCCAGAGCAGCCAGTGGAGATTCTGGATCGACGAAAAAAGGTACTGAGGAACCAGGTGATACCTTTGGTTCGCGTCGCATGGAGGCATCATTCTCCAAGAGAGTCTACCTGGGAGCGGGAGGATGAGATGCGCGAGCGATACCCATATCTTTTGGACCGTGAGGTATACTTTCTATCCTTCTCATCAGTTGTATTTCGCCTTTTAATTTCGAGGACAAAATTCTTTTAAGGAGGGTAGATTTGTCACTACCACATTTCTAGTATGGGGGTATTTTGGTCATTTTTGAATTTTTTGGGATTTATTTGTAATTATTATGAATTATTGAGATTTATTGGAATTTATGTGATTTTAGTATTAATTAATTTAATTGATAAGTGGTATGTTGATTTGAGACTAGTTTGGACCTTGTAGACTAGCCTAGAACCTAAACTTAGCTATGGTGACTTGTTTAGCATGATAGGGTCTTAGTCTAATTTAAGTTAAACTAATTTAAGTCATTTAGAATCAAGTTGTAATAGGTGGAATAGTGATTTAGAACCATGACTTACGACTTAAGGACTTAAGCCCATAACTCATGTAACTTAGCCCATAGCCCATCACTAACCCTAACCCTAACCCACTATGGCCGACCAAGCATTGGTATTCCCCCCTATAAGTAGTCTCCTCCATTTAGGGCTAGCCTCTTTTAGGAAAGAACAAGTTTAAAGAAGAGGTATTTTTCCAACTTCTTTAATTCATAGAAAATCCATTTTAATTCATTTTTCTTTCAAATCAATTGCATTAGATTCTAAATCACCTATACTTGCTGTCCATGGTGTTAAATCTCAGCTTTGGGACAATTTGGAGCTATTTGCTAGCAAGAAGAACCCCCCTATTGAAGCTTTCCTTGTGTTTTGACACCAATAGGTAAAACCATCTAAACACAATTAAAATTCCAATTTCTTTGCATATTTGGAAAGCCCTAGGTCTAACCCAACTGTAGGTATAGCTTAACCTAGGTTTCGTGTCCATTTTGTGTCCTAAATGGACACGTATCAGTCCCATAGGCAAGGTGTTTGATGAAATGCCCCAAAGGGCATTTCGATTTGGTTTTTGAAAAGTTTTTGAATAGGAATTTAGATCTAGATGTGGGTTGATGTTTTCCAGTGGTCTGAATTTGAATTCGTGTCATGTCGTGTCGGGATCTGGACACGAACACGCGCGTTCCAGCCGCACGCACTGTCCTGCTATTCGAAGGGTCGTACTCGTTGGACACGGTGACTCAAGTCATGCCACTTGGCGTGGGCCAAGGGGCAATGACTGACACGAGGTCCTCCAAGTTGGAGACGCTCTCGTGTCATGTCGAACACATTTTTCAGCCCGTACTGGGTTTTGTACTGACTGTTCAGTCGATATATCGCGTTCTGATACGCGTGTTTGGACACGTCTATATGACTCGATACGGCTGTACAGGGTGCCACGTAGGTAGCCCTACGTGGGGTGAACCTCGGCACACGAGCTGGTGTCCTGGTTTGGCCTGTGTTGTGTGCACGACACGCGTGCACACACGCACGAGGCTGCACTGCTGTGCAGTGTCCAGTTGTATTGATTTGGGTTTATTCGATTAGACACGTCGTGTCACGTTATGGTGGACATGAGACACTTTCTGAGACACGTGCACACCCTATATTATGTTTACCAACAAATGATTAACATGTTTTCGATTTACATTTTTGCATTTACCCAAATCCTGATACCATGTTATTTTCTGTATTTTCCAGTTTCTAGATTCGAACTTTGGCAGTCTAATTAACCTATTTAACTGATGTTAATTATTGGTTTTATATCCTAATATAGTTCTCCTACATGTGTTCTAGCTATATGTCAATTTTGGGTGATTTTCATTGAATATTGGTTTTGAATGGGGACTTGAAGTATTGAACTGAAAAGAAAACTGAATTTGAATGTAGTTTACTGAGTTTAAGTTAAATGCCTGAGATTAGTTAGGAAGAACTGAGTTTTCAATATCTGTTTCCTAGGATTAAAGTTAAATCAGTTTGGTTTTAAGATTGTGATATATGTTAGTTTATTTAGGAATTAACTTGAAAGGTTTAACTGAGAACTGACATGTACACACACATGGTTACACATGATGAACTGCTACCTACTGATTTCATTTTCCTATACACACATTCACTGTTTTGAAATCCTGAAACCTACCACACATTTCACTCAAAACAGAGATTATGTACAACACCCTATCTACTGTCATATTGTACACTGTTTCCCTTTCACTACACACACATTCCCTATCTAAAACCTGAGATTCACCCTTCCTTTCCCACACACACAAATACTGACATATGTGAATCACACACACAGGAACACCCTAGTATCTACTGTCATTCATGCACATACACACTCACATAGTGTTCACACACACAAGCATGAGATACATTGCACACTATTTTCAGTCACTAATACAAATGTTCACACACACACACATGTAAACCTAGTACACTGTTAGCTCCTATTAACACACACATATTACCTTGCTTGGTGTATTCCCTTTATATGTATATATATATATATATATATATATATATATATATATATATATATATATATATATATATATATATATATATATATATATATATATATATATATATATATATTACCTAAATATATATATATATATATATATATATATATATATATATATATATATATATATATTACTAAATATAATATATATATATATATATATATATATATATATATATCTATATATATATATATATATATATATATATATATATATATATATATATATATATTTAAACCAAAGTCGGTGGACGACTCCACCCGACCTTGGCCCGGAGGTCGTGGCCACCGCCACCCAGCCACCACCGTGGGAGGGAGGGCTCGAACCCGGCCCTCACCTCCGGTGCACGGTGGTGTTACCAGTACACCACGACTCGATGTGCAGGTTAGGTAATATATATATATATATATATATATATATATATATATATATATATATATATATTATATATATATATATATATATATATATATATATATTACCTAACCTATGTGTATGTATATATATATATATATATATATATATATATATATATATATATATATTACCTAACCTATGTGTATGTATATATAGATATATATATATATATATATATATATATATATAGATATATATATATATATATATAGGTAATATATATATAGGTAATATATAGGTAATATATATTACCTATATATATATATAGGTAATATATAGTATATATATATATATATATATATATATATATATATATATATATATATATATATATAGGTATATATATATATATATATATATATATATATATATATATATATATATATATATATATTATATATATATATATATATATATATATATATTACCTAACCTATGTGTATGTATATATATATATATATATATATATATATATATATATATATATATATATTACCTATACATACACATAGGTTAGGTAATATATATATATATATATATATATATATTATATATATATATATATATATATATATATATATATATATATATATATATATATATATATATATTGTGGGTAAATGGTTACTAGTGTGTATGTGAATGTGTAGTAGGGATTTTATTAGCCTATTTGTATTTGGCCTATAGCCTATGTGTATCACTAGGATAGGAGACTTGTATGATATTTAGCTAGTTGACCTAGAATTAACTTGTTAAGCCTAGGTTTGACCAACCTAGACTAGTTTGACCAAGTTTAACCTCGTTTGACCTAGTTGACTTCTAGGGTTGACCAGAGTTGACCAAGAGTTAACTTTGGTCTAGATTGACCTAGATTCATGTAGAATGCATTGAATTGCATCATGTTATCATTTTAGACTTGTTGTGACTTGTGTTGTTCTAAATAGGAGCCAGACACCTCTTCTCGGACAGTGTATTTACTGTGGACATTCAGACATCAGGCGAGTACATTCTCTGATCATTTCATAACTTGTTAGATTTATATTCCAGCTTTAGATTACTTTACTTGATGCTGTCACGAAATTATCACAGATTAGTACTATATGGATCTCTTCATGCGATGTTATCCCCCTCGGGAGCATCGGGTACATTGTGTCATGTGCGTTTCACTTTCATCGTGTACTCCTGTGCTTTCACCATACATGTACACTCTTGTGAATCATATACTCTCATGTTCACGGAGCCCTCATGTATACTATTATGTGCACCCTTTCATGGGCCTTCATGTGATATCATGTATAATAACATAACCTGCTTAGATCCTTGTGTATTGATTGGAGAAAACGGGAGAGTGCTAATAGTCATGTGAACAATTCCATAGTAGTGTAGATCATGTGAAACTCCTTAGTGTAGATTATGTACTAATCTGTCATGTTCACATGTGCTATCCTGTACTCTACATCACTAGCCACTATTAGTTCTCTATATACATTAGCTATTTACATACAGTTCTCTTCTTTTACATCATGTACTTACTTTCAGTTTCATGTATCTTACTCTTCTGCATGTTTATATTTTCTAACCTGCTATGATCTGTTGAGATGTATTGTGCTCGCTCCTGTCCTGACTGGACCTGTTGAAAATATTACAAAGGACGAGAAGGAGGCCTGTGTGGATACCTTCTACGGGGCAGCCCTAGACGACACTTGTGAGCTGGACTCTCAGGAGGACCCAGCTCCAGCTGATGACTTTACCCCTACTGCCTATACTAGTTTAGTTAGGCTTTATCTTACTTATGTTGTCTTGAGACTGTTTGCTATTGATTGTAAAAGTACAGAACAATTATTTGAGGACTGAACTTTAGACTCACAATACAAACTCGCTCGTACAAAGAAAGCCTAGGGACGAAAACCTAGGTACAGCAATCTAAGTACAATTATTTATTTTAGATTCTGGGGGGGTGACGATAGAGGCTCGGAAAAGCGACGGTAGCTCTGCCTTACTCCTTGGACGATCGGGTGCAGCCTTGGCTCTGTAGAAGAACTGCTTGGCGTTGATGAAGAAATTCTCTTTTATTCTCTCTGGATCCGAGGGGGGTGTGCTCTCTCTCTCTCTGCTCTCTGCTCTTCTATTCTCTCTCCGTCTCTCTGTCTTCTCTATCTTTTCTTCTCTCTTTTTTGCAAAGGAATGGCACCTTGCTATTTATAAGAGTGGGGGGCATCATTAGGGTTTGCAATGATTATCCATTCTCAAAAGTCGGCGGTTAAGGATCAATAAATCTGGGCCGTTCATAATAGATTTGAGCAATTAATGTGATTGCATCAAATCTCTGTGGGCAATTAATGATGATTGCCATAAATCTTCATGATTTGTTATTCCAAGCTCGGATCTTCTGCCACGTGTTCAATTTGATTGATTGCAAGTGATCTGATTTGATCCCAATATTTTATTGGGATTTGTTGATGGATTTCGGTCGATTTGATGCCACGTGTCCCATTATCATGCCACGTGTCTTAACCGTGAGCCACTTAGAAAATCTGAGCCACATGAGGACTGCTCCCCATTGAGCCGCATAATGCTGGCCACGTGTCAAGGCTGCTTGGGAGTAGCCCCTGAACATTTGAACCGCATGGTGGTGATCTGAGCCGCATGAGCGTAAGTGTCCGCATGATGGGTGCTTTCTTCGTGAGCCGCATGGAGATAGTCCTCGTGGGCCGCATGGAGATAGCCTCTGCTTGAGCCGCATGGGTGGCCTCTGTCTGAGCCGCATGCGACTGTCCATGTGTCAAGGCCGCATAAAGGTCTTTTGGGGTTTGACGGATTGTGTCAGAGATATCCTTCGTTTCCCTAGGAGTCTGCCATTATGACAGAGTCATTATTGCATATTTCTGTCATTGGTCAGAGTTGTCAGCCGTCAAGGCATTAAATGCAGTAGAAGACAAAGAGAAGAGCTGTTGAGGGCCACGTGGCTCCTCTCTGGGCCGCATGGAACTATTCGAGCCGCATAGACACTTGAGCCGCATGGTTCCTGAGCCGCATGAGCTCTCTGAGCCGCATGGGGATCCTTGGCCGCATGGATCTTTTTTATTCTTTTCCATGCTTCTACAAGACCCCCTTCAAAGTTTTTAATTTACAAAATTAAAATACTTTGAATAAGAAGCATGGCTATGTATAAACTCTTCTGGCCGTATATGATGTCCTGGTCGCATGGATATCCCAACCGTATAGCCTTCTCAGCCGCATTGGTCAATCAGCCGCATGGATCCTTTGGCCGCATGGGCTGTCCGGCTGCATGAGCTCCTTGCCACGTCATCCTGTCACGTGTGGAAATCTTTTTGCATTAATTGTTATTTGATTCTAAGGCCGCTTTTTGGGGTAGGATCCCAAGAGTCTAGCCCTAAATAATCAGATCGCCTTGATAAACGAAGAGTCGGTTATACTGCTCGTGGACCGATGCGTCGGTTCATTGGGGTTCTGCCTATAAATAGCAGGGTGTTTGGAAAAGACTTTCTTTTACTTTCTGCTATTGCCCTAACCCTCTCGTCTTCGTCCTCTTTCTCTGATCATAGTAATGGCTCCCAAGAAGACTGTTGCGGCGAAGAAGGCAGTATCTTCATCGGCAACGAAGGGTAAGAAAACTGCTTCAGCGGCGACGGACGTGGCAGCTCCTCTGCCAGCTGACGTACCCGTAGTTGACCCCGACGTCCATCCTGCTATCGATGGTAAGGACCTTTTGTGTGAGTTTGGAACCCTGACTATCATGGCAACGTCGTATATTTTATGCGCGAGCCTCCATCTTCTTGTGTGTCGCATACACGTCTCGAGCCGCATGGGGTATGTTCCATGCCGGAGCTGCATGAGATCTGTTGTTGTGACCGCATAAGTACCTCTCTAGCGGGGCCGCATAAGCTCAGCATAAACTCACTCGATTTGGACCGCATAAGCCTATTCGAATTGGACTGTATGAACTTATCTGCATTTGAGCTGCATAAGCGTGTCTCTAACGGGGCCGCATAAGCTCACTTGATTTGGACCGCATATGCTCGCTTGAACTCGTCTTGTCGTATGAGCCTTTTAAACTTATTCGAACCCTGTCTCATGAGGCTGTGTTTGAACAGAGCCGCATAACTATGTTTAGTCACTGTAGCATGGGTCTCCACTAGTCGGAGCCGTATAAGCTTTTTTTTCTGAGTTGGGCCGCCTGAGGCTTCTTTGAATCCGAGCCGCATAGGCTTGAGGGCACTAGTCAGTCATCTTTTTAACTTATTTCTTTTGTCTTTGTCTCAGTGAATTTACAAGTTAACGCTGCTGGAGAACCCCTGGTGGGTCGTGCCCAGGCCGCTATGGGCTATAGGTACGACCATATAGTTAGGCATGTGGCGGACCAGTTTCCTAGTGACGAGCCTCCGGCGAGATTGAATGCCCTCAAGAACCAGCCTTTCTATTTTCTCAATGCTATGATGAACTCGGAGAAATTAGAAGGGGAATACTTGAAGCCTGCGTTCTTCTTCGGAGACGCCTTGACTATGAAGAACAGTCAGGTTCTGGATGTGTCAGAGAACTGGAGTTTTGTTTCTAACGGGATGGCGATCCGCATCCCCCAAATGGAGCGTCACTTTCCACTATCTTGGTTCAATATGCTCCCACTGGACCGGAAGATGGAGGAGTCTTTAATTCCTACTCGAAGTGGGATATTTGTAGGAGACATCCATTATAACAACAGTATGAAGTCAGTGTGTGCGGGTAAGGTGCACACCAGCCGTTCTGTAATGGGATTGGCCCCGGATACTTTCTTGAATGTGCCGGGTCCCAATTTCATGTTTTCTACAGCCGACACTTTTATGAACCAACTTGCTCGGAAGGGCTCCTATCCCATTGGCCGGTTGACGCTCCCGAGTTGGATACACCCTATTCCCTCATGGACCAATCTGTCTATGTGGATCTTGTAAAAGTATAAGACCTTTCTGTGTGAGATTGGTCTTTATCATGCTATTCGGGGCACCAGCCATGGCTTGCCCATAAACAAGAGATTATTCATATCTCTGCTGGAGATGTATAACCGCCGTACGGGAACCTTCTATACACCCGTAGGGGAAATGGGGCTTGCGCTCCACGAAATGCACGCGGTATCCAAGCTTCCTTGGGGGGACGAAGCTTTTGAGGCGTACACTCCCACAAATGAGGAGTTCGAAGAGTTGGAGGGACGGTATCCAGGCTTCGTGGCTATTTATTAAAAGATATTGTGCCACTATAGCACATGTCAACAGATAGCCAAAAAGGACATCAGCTCGAAAGGGAATGCTCCCCACACCAAGGACTGGGTGCGCTATCTCTTCACGATGGGTGCCTCAGGTCGAGTTACTTCCCGACGTCCTCAATCCCGGCAGGCGGTTCAAACTTTGGTGTCGTCGGCCAAGAGGGTGGCCACTACTAGTGACAGATTCGGGAGTAAAACCGACTTTTTTGGTTATTTTTATTAGGATACCCAAGAACTGTCAGAAAAGGCGCTCCTGGCAGGATTCTTGATGGTATGGCTGCGAAATTGTGTAGTCTCGGGAGGAGCTGGTTCTATTGAAAGGATCAGTCGTAATTTCATCCTTCCGGCTGTGAAGTTAGTTTCGCGAGTCAAGCTGGCTCTCCTCCCGGCCATGGTGTGCAGCATACACCGTAGCCTTCGTACTTTTACGTCCAAGGTCATCGCCCGCGATGTGATAAAAGATTTTGAATGGACTGAGCTGCCCTATCATTATCTGATGGGATGGCTGCTGATGCATTATCCGTCTTTGATGAGACCGGGCTCTGAAGACGGCGTAACTGACGACGACGCTTTTATCTTCCGTTATCGTAATGAGTCTTGGGAGTACGAGACCATACGCGCTTGCCGAATGGCGCTGGCGAGGGCAGATATGTACAACATTTTTGTATCTGTCCCTCGTTTTACCGCTGAGGAAATAGCGGCTGTACATCTCGATGGTATTGGGCCCCCTCAGCTTCTGGACGGCCAAATGCTCCTGTGGCTGCGTAACATCCGCCCCGCTCATCTGGTGTATCGTAACCGCAATACTGTCTTTCTGGAGCCTTATCTGCCCAGCAGGTTTGCCCGATAGTTTGGATACAGCCAGCTTTTTCTAGACAGTCCCAGCTCTTGTCTGGGTTTTGAAGGTAGCCTTCTTGACGGCATCAGGGCCTGGCACTACTATGATATATTACATACCCGTACCATTTTCTCGGTCCCTGCTATTAAGGCGCCGGTAGAGATTTTGTATATGGCGGCTCTGTACCATGTCATGGCGAACAAACCCCTGTTGGTTTTAATCCGGGTGCCAGTTTTATTGTCGGTACCGGCCTGGAAGAGAGGTCCCAGGGGGCCAAGACGAGGAAGAGGAAGAATAGATTCGAAGTGCCAGATTCGGACTCCACTACTGCGGATGATGAGGGCGACGAGCATGATACAGATGATTCTTCCCTTCCGTTGGAAGATGTTGGGGCGGATTAGCCACCTGTTTTGCCAGATGAGATGGCGGCAGATCAGCCACCCGTTGCACCAGGCCCTGTACGAAAGCGTAGCAGGCAAATTTCTCCTGTTGGCGGTATTCCTCGCTCCCGGAAACTGGCTGTGACTAGACACCGCAAGTTAACTATAAGGGAAAGAGGCGAGGAAGTTGACCCCGTATCAGAGGTAAATAAGTCGCTACCGGTTCTTCCTTTCTTCTAGATTCGATTTTAATCATCTTCCTTCCCTCTTGTAGGTGTCAGAAGAAGAGGAATCTCAAGTTGCCGAGGTCGTGACTCGGGATGACAGGGGCTCTGGTGTGCCTGCCCCTGAAATTGCTGAATTCTATCAAGATGATGTTGATCGAGTTGCCTCTCCCTACGAGGTGGCTGGGACAGAGGAGCCGAACGAATTTAACTTAGAGATCGTGGATGAGGAGACCATGCCAGCTGCGAACGAGCTGCAGCCTCCATGCTCCTCCCCTTGTAAGATAAGCCGAATCTTAACTTGCGAGGAGGCCTATCTGCTCTATCATCACATCCTTCGGGTCACGTCGATTGATTGTTGTCATGGACATGCAGGTCCTGCCTCTCCAGTGCCGATGATGGCCACTGTTGAGACAGACTCTGCCGAAGGGGCACTGGCGGAGAGGAGCGTGCCCCCTTCCCTTCCGGTTCGTCTTGATGGGCCTCCTGCGGGCTCGAGTTCGGCAAGTCAGGTGATGGAACAGCCGGGGCAGGGGACGATGGTCCTTGTGTCTTCCTCTACTCGGGCGGCTTCGAGAGTCGATCTCTCCGCCCTGCCAAGTGTCCAGGCTCTTCGGGTGGCAAAGGAAGAGTTAGCCACTATCCGCGCATCGTTCTACTCAAAATTTGTCCCCTTGGTGGCAAGTTCTATCACAACTCCTTCGATGTTGCCGGCCACGCTCCCTCTGACGCCGTCCTCTACAGAGGTCCTGGACGAAGCGTTACAGGACATGGTCGACAGCTTTTATCGTCACTTGAAAAGGAGAATAGAGGCTGCTGTGGAAAGAGGGACCTCTTTCGTCTTGGCCCGGCAATGCGTCCAGGGTCAAATTGATATCCTTGAGGCCCTTCCGATGGGGCAGGGGTGGCTGCACTTCAGGAGGCAAAATTGCTGGAGAGTGATCAGCTGGTGGCCCAGCTTCAGGTATTGCGACAGGCTGATCTGCCTACTGCTATAGATCAGGAGCGCGGTTCCCTCACAGCTACTATAGAGAAGGCAAGGGCTGCTCGGGATAAAACTAGGCCGGCCATACTGAAGGACCTCCGCGATCTGTCTAATCGATATGATCAATTGAGCCACAAGAGTGAAGATGTTACGGCTCGGGAAGCGACTGCCTCCCGTGGGATCACTGACACGCGGGAGCAGATCCTTGAGCTTCAGAGGAAGTTAGCTTTCTTTGAGTCTGAGCTTGAGGCTGCCCGTATCGACAGGGGGCTAATTATCCAGGAGGCTGACAGAGTTAATCAAGCTTCGGCTGACCTGGAAATTGCCCTGAAGAAGTTGAAAGACGACTGGCGGGCATATATGCACTTGGATGATGCGGAGCGGTTGTCCTAGGAGGCTGAACGCCGAGCTAGACAGCGGCTTGAGCGGAGGACCTCCTTGGTGAGAGACCGCCTCCTGGAATTGTGTAATGCCGAACTATAGTCGGCCTTTTTATCCTTTTGTTTCTGTTCTCTTTTTTTTTCTTTTTGAGAGGGACGTGGTCCCAAAACATGTAATGCTTTTTTGGCTTTCGAATAAAAGAACATGTTTTATTCCATCCTTTATTTGTACTGCCTGTTGTGCTTGCGGTGTTATGGTTGTGTTTGCCCCGAATGGGGGACTTATTTGTGGACCTGTTACCCTTGGCATACCTTAGTTTTAGGTATGGATAACAAGTTTGATGGGGATACCTAGAATAATTCCATGGCAAGGTGCTCATGGACGTTCCGGGTATCGGGAGAGATAATGCCATGGAGCAGCTGGGCTCCCGGGGCATGATGTGGAATGGTGGGCCTGTACTAAGAAACTTAGCAAAGGACATTTGTGGGCCTATTATCCCTGGCGTACCCTGTCTTAGGATACGGATAACAGAATGAAAGGGGACCAACATACTCACTCAGAGGTAATGAGGACATGGCAAGTATGAGGGTTTTACCGTGGAGTCTTCCTACTCAGAGGTAATGAGGACATGGCAGGAGTGGACTCAACGGAGGATATTTGTGGACCCATTATCCTTGGCGTACCCTGGCTTAGGATATGGATAATAGGGTGAAAAGGGAACCAACATACTTACTCAGAGGTAATGAGGACATGGCAAGTATGAAGGTTTTATCGTGGAGTCTTCCTATTCAGAGGTAATGAGGACATGGCAGGAGTGGACTCGACGGAGAATATTCGTGGACCTATTATCCTTGTCATACTCCGGTTGTGGGTACAGATAATAAGTCGAAAGGGAATCAACATACTTACTCAGAGGTAATGAGGATATGGCAAGCATGAAGGTTTCTTCGACGAAGCCTTCCCACTCAGAGGTAATGAGGACATGGAAGGAGTCGGCTCAATGAAGGATATTTGTGGACCTATTATCCTTGGCGTACTCCGGTTGTAGGTACGGATAATAAGTCGAAAGGGGATCAACATACTTACTCAGAGGTAATGAGGACATGTCAAGTATGAAGGTTTCTTCGACGGAGCCATCCCACTCAGAGGTAATAAGGACATGGCAGGAGTGGGCTCAATGAAGGAGGGTACATAGAATGACTCAGAGGTAATGAGGACATGGAAGTTCTTTATAAAGGGGTGATTTATTTTTTGGCGGAAGTGAAACGACTCAGAGGTAACATCGACATGGCCGTTTTGGAAATTTGTGGATCTGTTACCCTTTTTGTGCACTGGGAGTGCGGGTAGTGGATCATGAGGGAGGATCTCTTTCAGGAAGAAAGTTCAGAGGTATGGTCATACATGACTTACTATCTGAAAGAGTGACCGAAATGTGAGTTCACCAGCGGGTACATGACTCTATAATCTGGAATTGTGAATGTGAGTTCAGCGGTACTGGAGGGTACATGACTCAATAATCTGGAATTTGGAATATGAGTTCAGCGGTACCGGCGGGTACATAACTCAATAATCTAGAATTTTGGAATATGAGTTCAGCGGTACTGGCGGGTACATGACTCGACGATCTGGAAAATATCGTTTAGACATAATATTTCTTCAGAAACTTGTCGTTGACTGGCAGCATGAGCAAGTCTCTATTTTATTTTGCGAGGCGGTAAGCACCGTTGGAGAATACGGCCTCAATGATAAATGGACCTTCCCACTTTGGCTGGAATTTGCCGACGGTTTTGTGAGTCATGACCATCGGCCTCCGGACTGCCAGAACGAGATCGCCCAATTGGAATGTTCTGCTTTTAACCTTCTTGTTGAAGGCTCCGGAGATGCGTGCTTTGTATAGCTCGATCCGTTGCTGAGCCAGGAGGCGCTTTTCATCTAAGGCCTCCAACTCTTGTAGCCGGCGACGGTAGTTATCATCCGTCGTCAATTGATAAGTGATAGCGACGCGGAGCGAGGGTATTTGAGTCTCCAATGGGAGAACTGTCTCACTCCCGTACACCAGAGAGAATGGTGTGTTCCCTGTGGCTGTTCGGATTGTGGTACGGTATGTCCATAAGCATTCACCAAGCTTCTCGTTCCAGTCGCGTTTGTTGGACGATACGAACTTCTTGAGAAGTTTGATGATTATTTTGTTGAATGCTTCTGCCAACTCATTCGCTGCCAGATTGTATGGCGTTGAAGCAATATTCTGGATGCGGTGCTTGTCACAAAATCGATAGAAGGCGTGGCTTGTAAACTGCGGACCGTTATCGTGGATGATCCTTCAGGGCAGTCCAAAGCGGTAGATGACGTGATGCTTGAGGAAGCTGATCACGTTTGAAGTCTTTACTTCTGTAAGCGGAATAGCTTCCGCCCATTTGGAGAAGTAATCTGTGATTGCGAGTATGAAGCGATATCCTCGGAAAGAAGGTGGAGTGATTGGACCGATGATATCCATTCTCCATGCTACGAATGGCCAGGACGCCACTGTCGGATGTAGAAATTCGGATGGTTGGTGGATGAAGTCCACATGGACTTGGCAGGCTTTGCACTTTCTTGCATAGTCTATCGCATCTGCTACCATCGTAGGCCAGTAGTAGCCCATTCGACGAAGACGGTCTTGCAGTTTTGGGCCAGGCTGATGGGCCCCGCAGACACCGTCATGAGCTTCGCGTACTGCTTCTTTGGCTTCTGCTTTTGACAGACATCGAAGCAATAATCCATCGTAGGATCGTCAATACAGCATTTTTGTCTCTGTATCATAGAAGAATCTGACAGAAAGCCTTCGGATAGAGGTGGCCTCTTTTGGGTTCTTGGGCATGATGTCGTAGACTACGAAGTCAATGAATGGTTGTCTCCAGTCCGGGACTTCGTCGATCGTCTGAGCGGAATAACTCGCCACAAATTGAACATTGTTCTTGGGGCAGACCAGTTTGTGGCCTATCACATCAACCGAATGATGAGTATGATTTGGCACTACTAGGGAAGCGGCAAGGCCTGCTAAGGCATCGGCTTCGATATTTCGGAGTCTGGAAACGTGTTCGATGAAGAACCCCTCGAACGACGAGATAATGTCGATCGCTATTTGATGATAGAGGATCATGTCTTCATGGCGGACTTCGTATGAACCCCGGATCTGATTGACGATTAACTGTGAATCGCCGTATGCTTCAAGATATTCTACCCCCAGCTCTCTTGTAAGTTGGAGGCCGATGACCAAAGCGTTGTACTCGGCCACATTGTTAGAACAGGGTTCTGTGAGGGAGTAAGCACGATTGATAACCAATCCGGAAGGAGAAACCAGCACCACCCCGACTCTGACGACGATGTTGCCCTTAGGTCCGATCCTTGAGGCGCCGTCGAAGAACATTCGCCATATATCATCGTGAGAGGTTGCGTGCGAGTCGGCGACCTCATCTGGGATTTCTTCATATATTCTGGACGACTCTGAGCCTGGGTGGGCTGCCAAAAAGTCTGCCAGGGCTTGACCTTTAACAGCCTTTTGTGGGACGAAGATCATATGATAGGGGAACAACAATATTGCCCATGTAGCGAGGCGAGAGCTGAGTGCCCCTGGTTTAGTCATGAGGACCCTGAGGGGGTTGACTCGTGAGATCACATGTATGGTTTGTCCTGTGACATAGTGCCGCGTC
Organism: Iris pallida; assembly: GCA_029216955.1. Taxonomy (NCBI): domain Eukaryota; kingdom Viridiplantae; phylum Streptophyta; class Magnoliopsida; order Asparagales; family Iridaceae; genus Iris; species Iris pallida. The sequence goes on from JANAVB010029220.1 coordinate 5,090,346, forward strand.
TTCTGAATGGCGAACACCAGGGCGAGGTATTCCTTCTCCACGGCGGTGTATCGGTGCTCTGGCCCAATCATCATTCGGCTGCGGTAATATATAGCTTGTTCATGGCCTGCATCATTGTTTTTTGCTAGCAGAGTGCCGAGGGAATGCTCCATTGCTCGTACGTAGAGCAGGAATGGTTTTCCAGCAACCGGGGCCACCAGGACTGGAGGGTTCGACAAATATTCTTTGAGGTTGTCGAAGGCACGCTGGCATTCTTCATCCCATACGAACGAGACACCTTTCTTCATGAGATGGGTGAATGACCGACATCGTCCGGAGAGGTTAGAAATGAACCTCCTGATGTAAGCTAGCCTCCCTTGGAGGCCTCGAAGTTCTCGAAGATTTCTCGGAGGACCCATCTCCATGATTGCCTTCGTCTTCTCAGGGTCTACATGGATACCCTGGGCGGTGATGATGAAACCCAAGAACTTTCCGCTGGGTACGCCCAAGAAGGATTTTGTGGGATTCATCTTCAGGTTGTGTGCTCGCATCTGGTCGAATACCGTCCTCAGATCCTGGAGATGGTCGTCCTTACAGCGACTCTTGACGGCGATGTCATCAACATAGCACTCCACCGTCTTGCGTAAGTGGTCTCTGAAGATGATACTCATGGCTCTTTGATATGTGGTGCCAGTATTCTTTAAACCGAAAGGCATGACTGTGTAGCAGTATGTGCCAATCGGTGTTCGGAATGATGTATGCTTTTCGTCGTCAGAAGATATCTTGATTTGGTTGTACCCCGAGAAACCATCCATGAATGACATGCGTTCGAAGCCGCATGTGTTGTCGATCATGATGTCTGTGATAGGGAGGGGGAATTCATCTTTGGGACATGTCTCATTCAGATTGCGGAAGTCGATGCAAATTTGAATCTTCCCATTCTTCTTGAGGTCTGGTACTATGTTGGCAACCCAGTCTGGATGTTGCTCTTCGCGTATGAAGCCGCTGGCTATTAGTTTGTTGACTTTGGCTTCGATTGCATCCATAATGCCTAGGCAGAAGCGTCGTTGTTGTTGTTTGACTGGCTTTGCATCTGGCCGAATGTTGAGTTTGTGAAGAGCAATATCGGGATTTAATCCTGGCATGTCTTCATAGCTCCAAGCGAACACATCAATATATTTTTTGACAAGTTCCAGCAGCGATTCTCGCTCTTCGTCTGTTAGGCTTTTACTGACAAAAATTTGTTTTGGAGAAGATTCGCTGTCGAGATCCACTTGTATGACCTCATCTTCAGTAGGAGGTTCTCTCTGTTCGAATCGCTTTTCCCATTGTGCATCCAGCTGTTGGGTCTACGGCTCTAACTCGAGGATTTCAGGAATGTCTTCATCTTCTTCGTAAGCGTCGACGAATGCCATGTTGACTGACATGACTTGTCTGAATACGTCTCCGATGTTGGTATCCGAATCAGAAGTTGGTGACCCGGTTGAATGTGAATGCCATTCGTATTCCTCATCTGAACTGTCAGGGGTCGTTGTGGGCGTAACGTACCCTAATCCACATCGGGTCTTGCTGTAGTAGTCCCGTGGTTTGCCAGCTGGGACTGGTGGCTTTAAAGGTAATCATCGTCCAGTGCCGTAGTTCAAGCCTGGCGTAGTCTCCAGATCATACCCCTATTTTTGCATGAGGTATTTGGATTGGGGGCTATAAAGATACAGAGGCAGTCTTCCAGCATCTGATTCAAGGTCGACTTCTTCTATGGTGAAGGGCTGCGGGTCGTCCTTCCGGCCGAAGATGATTGGATGGTCCCCTCCCTCGATTATGCGGTAAGCTTCTTCCACTGGGGTAAGCTGGTTTGCGGTGTAAACATTCGTCACCTGTGTGTGTAGGTGAGTGCCTATACCGTGTTCCATAGCATACATTGTACAAAGCTTATTAAGCTCGAGGTAGTTCAAAGATAGCCCTTTATTGATGAAGTAAGGTATCTTTTCTAGCGGGATTACATCATCTGTGGAGGGAACATCAGTGTGGGCAGCCACATACTTGGCCAGTTCCGGTTCTTCTTCGGATTTCCCCTGTATAAATGAAGACTGAGAGGACGACCTGGGCAGCTTGATCGTCAAGGGTTCAGCAGGTGGAGCCGAGCGTAGATTGTTGGCAAACTAGCGACCCCCAGTTTGGTACCTGATACTGGACGGGGAGTGGTTGGCTCCCTAGAAGCCCCAAATTTTGTATCGGGGTGACAACTCTTCTTGGGAAGGCGTATCGTCATTGGCTTGTCGGAAGGATTGAGCTTCTCCATTTGTGGCTGGCCAACCCTAGGCAGTCTGATTGGCAGTGGCTCCGTTGTGGGTCTCGGCACTTGGCCAGACCTTGGCAGACGGATTATCATTTGCTCTTCTTGTGTCGAGAGGCTGATTGCGTCCTTACGCAGAGTGGCTGTAAGGGGTGCGGACTTGCCAGGCTTGCGAGCTTGGAGGTGGATCGTTAGGGGTTCTTCTGATCCTGTGGCTGTCTTGGTACGAGCTTGCACATCTCCTTCACCAAGGTGCCTCTTCGACTTTTCGTATAGGCAGGAGTCTGAGTAGTAGGATTCGACCCCTTTGAAGGGATCGATGTCGGCAAATTCCGTCCTCACGAAGCCGTATTTATCGACATACTTGAAGCATTGGTGCAGCGTGGACGGCACGATCATATAATCGTGTATCCAAGGGCACCCCCAAGAGGATGTTGTAAGAAGTGTCTGCATCTATGATGTAACAGGTGACTTCTGACTGGAGATCGCCAATTTGGCACTTCAGACGAATCTTCCCAATTGGGTATCTTCTGCCCGAATTAAAACCGCTTATAGCGGTGCTTGTTGGCATCAGGCGATGCATAGGGATGCAGAGATGATGTAACAGACCCTTCGGGATGATGCTTATGGAAGAACCAGGATCAATGTGCATCCGATCCACCTTTACGTCGTCGATGTATCCAGTGTAATATAACGGGAGATCGTGCAGGTTAGTTTTGATGAGAATATCCTGCGGAGTGAAGACAATGTTGGGCATCGCTCCCGTACAAGTGCTGTCTTGGAGATCTGCAGGCGGGTTCTCTCCCGTGAGGTTGACCTGAGCCAGGTATGCGTCGGTATTTTGGAGTGCATCGCTCAAAGCCGCACAAACATTCTTTGAGAGTCTCAGAAGCTCGTATAATGACAATTTGGCCGGTGTGTTGGCTAATTGTGCCAAGATGTCGAAGTTGTAGGGCCTCTCCAGCCCCTGCGGTGCTTTTTTTCGGAGGGATTTGTCAAAGCGAGTCTCCTTCGGCCTAGGTTTATCGGTCATCGGAGGCTGAGCAGGTCCCGGAGTGTCAGTTGTAGCGGGCTGATGATCTTCAGCCGAGTTATCAGCCACAGGTTAGGATTGTGCCCCAGACCGAGTGACGACGGCTGTGACTTCTTCGATATCTGCCGAGACTGTGCGGCAGGATCTGAATTTTTTACTCTTCTTCTTACGAATGGAAGATGGTGTGGACTGAGTCACTTCAGATACCAAGTCTAGATGGACCCACATGACCTCCCTTAATGATGTGGTGAGGGGCACTAGACCAGCAGCCTGATCCCGAGGAGGTGGATGATTAGCAATATCCATTGTCGTCAGAGGGATGGGGATCACACCGTCTTGAGTCTCTGTTGGAGGGAAGCTGCCAAATTGTACTGATACCATATTGGCTGCCACAGTTACCTCTTCGAAATCGATGGCCAGAGCGTTCGAATCGATGAGATGTTGGATGTACCGTTTCAGTTGGTAGCAGTCGTGTGTAGCATGGTAGACATAGCGGTGGTAATGGCAGTACTTTGGGCTCTCCATTTCTGCCGGCCGAGGTTCCCGTCTTGGTGGAGGAACTGAATTCTGTCTCCTTGTATGAGCATGTCCAAGATGGGCTTGACGTGGCCGTCTTCGAAGGAGTAGGTCATTTGTGGCCATTGCTTGTCTGCCAGTTTTGGCTCAGGTTTCTGTGCTGTATCGGCCACCATAGCCTGCTTGCCCTTGTTGTCCCGATTGTTGGTGGAGCTTCCCCCATTGTTGTTGTTGGTATTAGGGCACTTGCCCTTGTCCTCTCCCTCTGAGATGTGCAATCCCAGTTGGCGAGCCTTCTTTAAACGTTCTTCGGCGCTGGTGGCACTGATGATAAACGTCTTCCAGTCCTTGAATTGACTTTCGCCCATCCAGAGGCTGATTGTTGGAAGCAGTCTCTTTTGGCAAATTTCAATTAAGGAGGAATCTGGATTATCGGATGGCAGCTTCATTGCGGTTTGGCGAAACCGCTCAATATAGTTCCTTGTCAGCTCTTTCTTTCCTTGGATGACGTTCATGAGGGTGGACATCGTGATGTCATGTCCTACTTCGTAGAATCTCTCCAAAAACATGTGCTTGAAGCTGGCGAAGGAGTGGATGCAGTTGTCTGGCAGGTTGCGATACCAGTCGAAGGCGACTCCTTCCAATGCCCCGATGAATAATCGTGTAAGGATGGTATCGTCATGGGGCAGATGGTCGATGGTGACCTCGAAGTAAGTGATGTACTGACTGGCGGAGGTCTTGCCATCATAAGGATTGATATTGAACGGCTTATATCTTGGTGGGAAGGGGACATCCCTCCATGCAGCAGGGTATGGTTGCCGTATTCTGAGGTCTTGAGAGGTTTCTCAAGCGTGAAACATGGCTCGGAGCTTCTGGACCTCTCTTTTTGCTTCCCTGACCTTATCCACAGCGGTGGGGGCCGTTATTTCAGGAGGATTGTTGCCTGGGTTTGGTGCTGCTGATTTCGAGTCCGCATTGACCGCGGGACCCGCGCTTGTTTGGCCAGGCGTCCCTCCTTGGAGAGTTGGAACGGCTGCTTTGATCTCGTCTACAGACTTGACCAAGGCATGCAGTATGGCCTCCAGAGTGTCGATTCGTTGGCGATCACTGGAACCACCTTGGTTGCTGTCCGTCATGAACACCGTCTTTACATGAGGAGAGATGGAAGGAACGGTGGAGGACGTGCCCTCCGAATCATACCCCTATAGCGAGAAGTCAACGGGATATATGGGAATATTCTCCTCTGGTTTGGATTCAGAAGGGATAGTACCCCCAGCTTCAGAGTTTGCTTCATCTTGGGAGTCGTGGACGTCCTCTGGGACGTCGGCCCTTGCTATATCTGATGGAAGAGTTGTTTCCTCGGGCTCATCTCCTTGGAACATCGGATTATCGTGGATGTTCTGAGGAATGCTACCCCCAGTCCCAGCAGCCCCCAGTGGTGTGGATGATGAATCTCCTACTGTAGCAGATTTCGTCTTTGAATGGGTACCTTGGAAAACTCCGGTGGTGGGCACCCGCTTAGACGACAGTCTCTTAGTCATAGTGGTTGAAATCTTTGGGCTGGGAACATTTGTCTTCTTTCCTCTCCCATCGGCAGGGATTTTCTGAGCAGAGTTGCAGGAGGCGACGGGAAGTGCCTCGTCTTCTGAACATGTTTGTTGCAGTCTTTGGAAGACGGACTGCGGGTCTTCTCGTACCGTTGCATTATTACAACAGCAGTTGACGATGACTTGGGTACAGTAACGTCCGTGGGAGGACTCTTTTCCACCCCGAGGCACCTTCTCTTTCCTTGCGTTTGTGGAGGATGGCCTCACGCAAGTCAGATGGGTCCAGATCGACCATGTTTGCTCCCTGGATTTTGGGAGACTTTTGGGAACCTCTCTGTCCGTTTGCCGTCGGGGGCTGGACTCGAGTGGTTCTGTACAACTTCCCATCAGAGGCCCGCATAACAGTATGTGGGACGCTCGGATGGTCAGAGGTCGGATCAGCGGACCGAGCATGCCAAGCTCGTGCTGTCCTAGACTTCTTCACTCTAGTACGTGGGGGCACATAGTAGGAAGAGTCTAAGTGGTGCTGGAGAGAGTCAGACATGTCTTCTTGGGAGCACAAGAGATCAGGACCATAGGAGAGGCGGTCGAAGACAGAGCCGCGTGGAGTAGGCGTCATGCGGCTGGAATCAATAACCTTCATGTGGCTGGCAGTCGTAGCCGCATTGGTCTTCTCCATGCGGCTGGAAATCTTGGCCGCATGAGTGTTCTCCATGCGGCTGGAAATCCTGGCCGCGTGAGTTTTATGCATTTGGCTAGTAGTCTCAGCCGCATGGTCATCATTCATGCGGCCGGTAATCTTGGCCACATGAGTCTTCGTTTTGCGGCTAGTGCCCTTGTTCGGTTTCTTCCTGGAGCACATAGAATCGCTCTTTGTCCCTGCTAGTCCAGCATCGTAGTTCTTTCCTCTGCCGGACTTGGGGACAGCAGAGTCCTCTATGGCTTGAAGTGAGGCCGCACGAGAGTCGCCTTCGTCGCCTTGGGCAGCAGAGAGTACTCCGTCCAGAGCTTGGGGAGGAGCAAATAACTTTGGCCTCCACTCGCCGCGAGCTTTCTTTGTGTGGGTTCGCTTCTGGACCGGGCCAGCACTTTCCTCAGAGAGCATTTCTTCAAACCCCTGTTAGTCGAAGCAGACGACCATCTTCTGTTGCGTGGAACCAAGTTTGGCTACATCCGATTGTGTCACCAACTCCTCAGCCGTGGAGAAGTTTGTCCCCAGCAGAGTCGCCATCGTGTTTGCCATTGATTGTAAAAGTGCAGAACAATTATCGGAGGACTGAACTTTAGACTCATAATACAAACTCGCTCGTACAAAGAAAGCCTAGGGACGAAAACCTAGGTACAGCAATCTAAGTACAATTGTTTATTTTAGATTCTGGGGGGTGACGATAGAGGCTCGGGAAAGCGACGGCAGCTCTGCCTTACTCCTTGGACGATCGGGTGCAGCCTTGGCTCTGTAGAAGAACTGCTTGGCATTGATGAAGAAATGTCTCTTTATTCTCTCTGGATCCGAGGGGGGTGTGCTCTCTCTCTCTCTCTGCTCTCTGCTCTTCTATTCTCTCTCCGTCTCTTTGTCTTCTCTGTCTTTTCTTATCTCTTTTTTGCAAAGGAATGGCACCTTGCTATTTATAAGAGTGGGGGGCATCATTAGGGTTTGCAATGATTACCCATTCTCAAAAGTCGGTGGTTAAGGATCAATGAATCTGGGCCGTTCATAATAGATTTGAGCAATTAATGTGATTACATCAAATCTCTGTGGGCAATTAATGATGATTGCCATAAATCTTTATAATTTGTTATGCCAAGCTCGGATCTTCTGCCACGTGTTCAATTTGATTGATTGCAAATGATCTGATTTGATCCCAATATTTTATTGGGATTTGTTGATGGATTTCGGTCTATTTGATGCCACGTGTCCCATTATCATGCCACGTGTCTTAACCGCGAGCCACTTAGAAAATCTGAGCCGCATGAGGACTGCTCCCCATTGAGCCGCATAAAGCTGGCCACGTGTCAAGGCTACTTGGGAGTGGCCCCTGAACACTTGAACCGCATGGTGGTGATCTGAGCTGCATGAGCGTAGGTGTCCGCATGATGGGTGCTTTCTTCGTGAGTCGTATGGAGATAGTCCTCGTGAGCCGCATAGAGATAGCCTCTGCTTGAGCCGCATGGGTGGCCTCTGTCTGAGCTGCATGCGACTGTCCACGTATCAAGGCCGCATAAAGGTCTTTTGGGGTTTGACGGATTGTGTCAGAGATATCCTTCGTTTTCCTAGGAGTCTGCCATTATGACAGAGTCATTATTACATCTTTCTGTCATTGGTCAGAGCTGTCAGCCGTCAAGGCATTAAATACAGTAGAAGACAAAGGAAAGAGCTATTGAGGGCCACGTGGCTCCTCTCTGGGCCGCATGGAACTATTCGAGCCGCATAGACACTTGAGCCGCATGGGTCCCTGAGCCGCATGAGCTCTCTGAGCCGCATGAGGATCCTTGGCCGCATGGATCTTTCTTTATTCTTTTCCATGATTCTACAGAGACTAGTTTAGTTAGACTTTATTTCTGTCTTGAGATCTGGGTTGTATATATTCTTTCATATTCAATAGTTGAGACTTGTATTCTGGATGTTGCTGAGATGTTATCTTAGACTCTTCTGATCATCTATATTTCTTTGAGTTCTATATCATTTTGTGCTTCTTCTTCCTTAGTTGTGATTGAGTTTACATTCTGCTATGTCACCCCCATTCGGGGAGTATAAACTGCTTAGCATTATATTGTTAGATGTTGTGACCTAGGACAACGTTCTACCGTCGAGACTGCGGCGTAGGCTGGACGTACCCACTTCTCGTTCCCCTACTCTAGGGTGCGGGTCATGACAGATTCTTATCACATTTCTGGACGAGTCTACAGGCGGCGCTGGGCACTAAGTTGAACCTTAGCTCCGCGTACTACCCGCAAACCGATGGCCAGACAGAAAGAGTGAATCAGATCCTGGAGGATATGTTACGTTTGTGTGCGATAGATTTGAAGACTAGTTGGGACACACACTTGCCACTCGCGGAGTTCGCATACAATAATAGTTATCAATCGAGCATCCAAATGGCTCCCTATGAGGCGCTTTACGGGAGGAAGTGCCGATCTCCGATTTGCTGGGACGAAGTCGGGGAGCGACAGGTGCTCGGGCCAGAACTAGTCGAACAAGCCGTCGAGAAGGTCCGCATGATTCGAGATAGGCTCTGTATTGCTCAGAGTCGACAAAAGAGTTATACAGATACTCGCCGACGACCGTTAGAGTTCTTGGTTGGGGACCATGTGTTTCTGAAGGTGACGCCGATGCGGGGCGTCATGCGATTCGAAGTAAAAGGCAAACTGAGTCCGAGATTCGTAGGGCCCTTCGAGATTCTCGAAAGAGTGGCGACCGTTGCTTACCGGATCGCGCTACCTCTTGCCCTGGCCAAAGTGCACGACATCTTCCATGTCTCCTAACTTCGAAAGCACGTGCATGACCCAAGTCATGTGGTTAGTTTCGATCAGTTGGAGCTACGCGCCGATCTATCATACTCGGAGGAGTCCGTACAAATTTTGGACCGTAAAGAAAAGATCCTGTGGAGCCGATCGATGTCCTTGGTTCGCGTACTCTGGCGCAACCATTCCGTTGAGGAGTCGACGTGAGAACTAGAGGCAGAGATGAAGGAAAAGTACCCTTCACTTTTCGCCGACGAAGGTCAGACCCTTATTCTTAAGTTTCGGGACAAAACTTTTTCTTAGTGGTATATTATGTAGTGCCCCGCTCCCGTTGGGGTAAAGCACTATGTAATAGGCTCGTGCCAAATCAGACATGGTCGGGAACAAAGATGGCTAGTCTGACTCGGCGACGAGTTTGGTATACAAAAACCATGGCATCAATAAAATCGATTTGGACGAGTGATATGAGTACCGTTCCAACTAATGGATCAACTACTGTTGGAATAAGTCCTAGATGCGTTAGACGGCGTCTTGGCGAAGGAACTCTAAAGAGAGCGACGCAACCCGTCTGTCGTTGGTTTTATTGGTTTTCTTGGCTTTCTGAACGAATTGTTGCATGGATTTGATAGTGTGCTTTCGCGTCGATTTCTGAATGCGTCTTTGGAAATTTCGAAGGAATGATTGAAGGAAGGATTCTAATTCGATGCTCGTGCCATTGCAGGAGTTCGTGTAACTGACGCTTGACCGTCGCGAAGCGTTCTTCTACCCTCGGCGCAATCTCCTTAGGTAGGTGGTTCTTCGGCCCCTTCTTTTCTACTCCTTCCTGTAACACCCACTTTTCTAAATTGAGGGTAATTTTGAACTTTTGTAAAAGTTTATTATTTAATAATAGGATTTATGATTTATGGGAATTTTTAATTAATTTAGTACTATTTAAAATTGGTAAATTATAATTTTGATGTGTTAGCTAGTAAACTCTAGAACTGTTGAGCCTAGAGACTAACCATGACCATGGGGACCTAACCATGTGATTAGAATGACTATTTACAACTTTTTAGGCTAAGGATATTTTGGTCATTTTATGACTTTTGAATTATTTCGGATTTTAATTAATTGGTGAATTTTAGATTATTTTAATAATATTTAAATTGATGTATTATGATTTTGGTCATTTTTTATATTTTAATATTTTGGGAAAATTTTATATTTTAATATTGTTTTTATTGGATTTGTTTAGTCGGGTTTGAGTTTCGTCTCGTTCCGACTTGTATTGTGACCCGGGTAGCTTAAACTCTAAATGGGACCCAATATTAAGTTAAGCATGGCTCACAAGACCCAACATTTAAGTTAGTTAATTAAACTAATTTTTATCATGTTAGAATGGTTAAGTTAGAGAATCAAAACTAGATCATTTTGACCCCAAACTTGAACCTAGTCTAGACTTAACCATATGAGACTAGAGAGGGGCAATTAGGACATTTTCCATTAGCCCTAATGGACACTTTATGGCAGCCACCTTAAGGAGAGAATGATTCATTTCAATCATTACAATCTTGTCTCTTTTATTTTCCTTTTGTTCTTCCCCAATTTTAGAGAGCCTTCCCATTGATTTGATCTCCAAATCAAATCATTCCTTCACCAAACCTTCCCTCAATCATTCCCATTCTCCAAGGGAAGGGTGCTACCAAGGATTGGAAGAGGAGTGCAAGGAGGAGTGTCCACTTTGAGGGATCTTCGTATCGGAGCCGTGTCCTAAAGGATTTCATTGGGATTCCACTCCCAATATGTAAAACCCATCCTCTAAATCGATTTTCTTTGCATATAAATTAGTTTTGAATCCGTAGGATCCATCCTCATACATGTGTCCCATTTAGATTCAAATTTGAGACCATTTGGAGCTCTCTTGAAGACTTTAGATATGTGTCTTGTGTCCTACTTGATAGATTCCAAATTAGGACACCCCATATGTATGTATGTATGATAATAGTTTAAATAGATATTTAAATTCAGTTTTATAATGGTTAGAGAGTGGATTGATCTTAGTTAGGATGGTTAGAATGGGTTTCATTTGGATACCTATGTTTGTATCCAAGTATCTTGGCCTATATGTGTTCTTTTGTCAAATTCGTCATAATATTCATCCACGTTTTTATTAACCAAAGCAACTTAGAAATGTCATAACTTTTAGCTTAGAATCCGATTTATCTCCTATTTTTTTTAAAAGAACCGTATCGAAGTTAGCTTTCCAAATATATATTTTAATAAGCCAATTTCTTTCTGTAACTTTCTGTAAAATTATTTGAGTGTCAGATGTACGAAAGACGAACGTGTTTCGGTATTTTCGCGATTCCGAGAGCTTCCGAGCACGAAAATACGATCCGTTTAAAGTTTCGGAAAGCTAACACAAAGGGCTACGACAAACTTTAATCTTAGAATTTAGTGAATGCCCAATTGGTACAGTATTGGTTTTAAGTAGAAGAGTGACTATACGATATATGCATTTTGTGTAACCTATGAGCCTATGTAGTATGGGTATTAAATGAATATAGAGTATGTAATACATGATATATTAGATGAATGAAATAATATATATATGATATATATCCTCTTTACATTAATGTATATAAATGGTTGAATGCAAGCATGTAGGAATGCAATTAATATAATGTATGTAAGCAATGCATAAATGCATGAATGAAAGAATGATATACAATATATGCATAAAAGTATATAGTGAATGCTAGATATGAATGCAAGGTATACATGTAATGATAGATATGAATGCATAATATATAAATAATATAATACAATATATAATGATAGTATGTATGGTAATGTAGAATATATGATGCAAGCATGTATATGTCCACTGTTTTCCCTTTTCTTTACATTTTCCTTTCCTTCCCTTTCCATTTAAGCTTTTTCCTTTTTTTCCTTCTATTTTTACATGTTATATACAATGTATATAATGTATAGATGCATGTAAGTATGTAATATGCATGAATGAATGAATCAATCAAAGGTATAAGTAAAATATAATGCAATGTAATGAATGTTAACATATATAATGTATAAAAGTATATATGTAAATGTGCATGAATGTATATATCTATGTAACTATGTAAATATGTTTGATGTAACATATGCCTATATATATAAATATGTATGTAATGTGGATATGCATGTATGTATGAAGGTATGTATTTATATATATTATCTATTTTATATTATGAATTGGTGTGGTTCACATTGTCTTGTGATTGTGTGAGTGCTAGCCTAGGCTTGGTTAGGCCTAGTGAGACTTGTTAGACTTGTTTGGGCTAGGACTTGACCTAGTTGACCTAATTTGACTAGTGTGGTTGACTAGAGTTGACCAAGTGTTGACTTTAGTCTAGTTTGACCTAGACAGCATGCAGATGCATTGTACATTTCATTTATCATCTCTCGTATACATCTTGACCTGTGTTGCTCTAAATAGGACTCTGTGGCTTCAGTTTGGACCTCTATACCTATCAGTTGTTCAGGTTATCAGGCGAGTACATTCTCTGATAAGTTCTCTCATTTATTTGCCAGTTACTGTACTTCAGTTCTATTTAGTTTTATGTGATTCTCTGATACCATACGAATGGATATTCTGGATTCATATATGCGACACACATACCACCTTGTCTGGCCTCTATTTCTGGAATCACTACTGGCATCATCTTCTGGAATCTACTGGAATCATTCTGGAATTATTGCTGGTATCATCACATTTGGCTGGACTCTTCTCGATTCTCGTGTCGTATTCTGGAATCACTTGTACTTGCTGGGAGGGGAAATACTTGAGTAAGACATATAGACATACCCCAATCTGGAATCTCCCAACTGGAATCTACTGGAATCTACTGGAATGATAGCCATCTCACATCCGATCAGGTGTGTGATGTGCCGTATTACCTACAGCCGTTTACATGTCGATCTCGGTATTTTAAAACATACTGTTAGAGTATAGGCTGGACTCACCCTGGAATCATTGTTCATTATGACTGGAATCATCTTATACTGGACTCATCTTGTACTGGAATCACCTGGTATCAGATTCATGTTGTCTGGATTTACTTGGGTTTTGTACTTGTTTACATTTACATTCTGGACTTATATCATGTTGTTCTAGTTCAGCTAGAATCTATTTACAGTCTTTATTGCTATGATTCTTCTCTTATTTTACTTTCCTTACTTTCCTTGTATCTTAACTGTTTCTCTATACCATCACCTGTATACAAACTATCATGTTCATCAATAAAACTGTCTATAACTGCTTTATAGTTCTCTGTCATTTACTTGGGATTTCTTGATAAATTGTACTTATTTCTGTCCTGACTGGACCTGTTGATAAATTTTATAGATAGCTTGGAGGTTGCCTGCTAGCCTAGAGGAGACATAGTAGAGGTTGTATAGATAGTTATTTTAGTTGTCTTGAGTTGTATTTACTTTATGGATTACTGTATTGAGATTTGAGATGTTTTCTGGGTTTGTGTATCTTAGACACTTAGACTTCTATCTGCAGTATCTCTTTGTGGATTTCATATTTTATCTATCTTTTATCATACTCTACCTTAGATGTGATTGAGACTGTATTTGCTATGTCACCTCCATTCAGAGTGTATATACTGTACAGGTACCGTTATATTGTTAGATGTTTGACCTAGGACAGCGTTCTACCGTCGACACTGCGGCATAGGCTGGACGTACCCACTTCTCATGCCCTTACTCTAGGGTGCGGGTCGTGACACGTTTTTAGTGGTGGCCCATGCAGGTCGAGTTTGTGTAGTGGTATTCGAACTAGAGTACCACTACAGCCTGTAGTAGGATTAGGATATATTTTTGAAGGTACTCAATCACAGTTAGGATCCCTTGAGAGATTCCTGGAATGACCCTTGAGAATCTTATTATAAAATATCTCGAAATTTGATTCTAATAGTTTATATTTATCTTTCTTGGTTAGTTAATGAATTTGATTTTTGGGTATCCATTGTTGATTTAATTTAATTTTTTTCAAGATAAAATTATATGGGCTAGGTCATCTAAGTTATGGAATCTAGTCTTCTACAGTCACAATAGCCAGCATGGTGAGGAGATATAGTCTGACTTTGGATATATTTCTCGGGTGTGGGAATTTAAGGTTTTTGCAGCCAAGCTAGCGGCATCGCAAAAATTTTAAATATCATGATTCTAGAGGTATGTGCCTAAGTCGAGGACTTTGTGATTATCGTAGCCTTGCTTACTATTATGACGAGGATTTATAGTACCATGATTTTGGATAGACGCATATGATTATCAGATTGTACCTTAAATGTTCTTGAACATGTTTTCTCTACTTTTGTTTCAGTCATTCTCAAAAAAAAAAATATTGTTTGTTTTGTTTGTTTTGCTTCTCATTATTTAACTTAGGAGTAGCTTTAGCTGTATTATAAACCTTGTGTAACTTCTTACTATGAATTTCTTCTTAATACAATGAATCGATGATTTTGCTAGACCTTATCTTGGATTTGATATTATAGCTCTATTTTCAAAATGGTTCTTCTTTTAAACAGATAAGCAGAACAGATTTTATCGTTATTTTCTTCTTGCTATTATTCTTGTATTAAATAATAATAATAATAAAACTGTCTTGATTACATCAATCACCTACTTGCAATCTTGGTAGGAATCTAAATGTTGGTCTTGATATGGAATTTGATTTTTATATTAGAACATGAGAATATATATATAGCGGACACAGACACTTTACCTGACACGTATGCATGCTACACTTTGATTACCAACCCATCTAAATATATATTAATATGTTGTTGATGTTAAATTCTTAAAACCCCAATATCTCTGACACAATTCAGTATCAGAGAATAGTTCTCTATTTTTTTTTCCAGTTTAAATTCGTAATTTAAATATAAATTTTATATTATTAGTTGTTGTTTACATCACTGTACATGTATGTTATATATATGGTTTCAATTCTTAAAGAAATTGGTTAGGTTTTGTGTTTGAATTTGTCAAATCTGAGACCGTGTGCATATTAACCCTTAATACTGGATTCCAAATGTTTAGTTCAATTTGCCATTTTTTTTAATGTAATATTTTGAGGTATATACATTGTTGAATGTATGGATAGTATGTTAGGATTTTATCTCTATCATGTTAGGATGTGTTGGGAGCATTGAGTTGGTTGTGATGTTTCAAACCCTAAAATCTGAAACTGCATTATGTTAATATTACACTGGTTTAAATGTTAGCTTATTTTCAGATTTTGTATGTAAATGCTGAACTAAAACTGGGTTTAACCTTTCAATACTAAAGCTATAATTCTGTACAAGGACACACACACCCTAACTTAGTATACACTGTCATGTAAACCTAACCCTTCCTCTCTATGTTATGTTCATATATCTATATAGACATATATATAGAGTTTATGCATACATGTTATAATGTATATAGATACATAACTAAATTTCTACCTCTTTATATATATATATATATATATATATATATATATATATATATATGGTTAGCCATGCATGTTATGAGTAAATAGGTTGTGTATTATAGATTGTTTAACCAATATGCCATGAGTAGTGTAACTTGATAGCTACGGTTTTGAAACCCAAATCCTCCTATACACTTTCACACATGCCTACTATCTAACCATATGAACATGTTCACATACACCCATACACACACGAACTACATAACTTTTAGAACTTACAATTTAGTCTTAACAGGATTAAGAGAATCCTATATTGTGATTGGATTTCAATTCAATTGACTTTCATTCTTTAACTTTTGATTTTGATTTTTTTTCTGTACCCCTTTATAGATAATTGGTAGTTATCTTTATTTTATTTTTTGATAAGTACCATTTTTCATATAAGATGGTAGACTGCCTTACAGTTTTGATGATTTGTTATTTCTGTATCTTTTCCAGTTTAACACCCCTGATTGCTTGTATGTTTGATACCCTATGACAGTTTTGGTCTAGCATGACTAGTATACCTAGATGAGACTTTCACTACCACCGTATGCCATGACCCTGTATGTCGTCCTTTTAAATCGTATGATTTGTTTAAGTTCTGAGACTTTGATTGTGGGGGTTTGACCTAGAAGGAGTATGAACATTTTAATTTCGAGGACGAAATTTTTCTAAGGGGGGTAGAATTGTAACACCCACTTTTCTAAATTGAGGGTAATTTTGAACTTTTGTAAAAGTTTATTATTTAATAATAGGATTTATGATTTATGGGAATTTTTAATTAATTTAGTACTATTTAAAATTGGTAAATTATAATTTTGATGTGTTAGCAAGTGAACTCTAGAACTGTTGAGCCTAGAGACTAACCATGACCATGGGGACCTAACCATGTGATTAGAATGACTATTTACAACTTTTTAGGCTAATGGTATTTTGGTCATTTTGTGACTTTTGAATTATTTCGGATTTTGATTAATTGGTGAATTTTAGATTATTTTAATAATATTTAAATTGATGTATTATGATTTTGGTCATTTTTCATATTTTAATATTTTGGGAAAATTTTATATTTTAATATTGTTTTTATTGGATTTGTTTAGTCGGGTTTGAGTTTCGTCTCGTTCCGACTTGTATTGTGACCCGGGTAGCTTAAACTCTAGATAGGACCCAATATTAAGTTAAGCATGGCTCACAAGACCCAACATTTAAGTTAGTTAATTAAACTAATTTTTATCATGTTAGAATGGTTAAGTTAGAGACTCAAAACTAGATCATTTTGACCCCAAACTTGAACCTAGTCTAGACTTAACCATATGAGACTAGAGAGGGGCAATTAGGATATTTTCCATTAGCCCTAATGGACACTTTATGGCAGCCACTTTTAGGAGAGAATGATTCATTTCATTCATTACAATCTTGCCTCTTTTATTTTCCTTTTGTTCTTCCCCAATTTTAGAGAGCCTTTCCATTGATTTGATCTCCAAATCAAATCATTCCTTCACCAAACCTTCCCTCAATCATTCCCATTCTCCAAAGGAAGTGTGCTACCAAGGATTGGAAGAGGAGTGCAAGGAGGAGTGTCCACTATGAGGGATCTTCGTATCGGAGCCGTGTCCTAAAGGATTTCATTGGGATCCACTCCCAATAGGTAAAATCCATCCTCTAAATCGATTTTCTTTGCATATAAATTAGTTTTGAATCCGTAGGATCCATCCTCATGCATGTGTCCCATTTAGATTCAAATTTGAGGCCATTTGGAGCTCTCTTGAGGATTTTAGATATGTGTCTTGTGTCCTACTTGATAGATCCCAAATTAGGACACCCCATGTGTATGTATGTATGATAATAGTTTAAATAGATATTTAAATTCAGTTTTATAATAGTTAGAGAGTGGATTGATCTTAGTTAGGATGGTTAGAATGAGTTTCATTTGGATACCTATATTTGTATCCAAGTATCTTGGCCTATATGTGTTCTTTTGTCAAATTTGTCATAATATTCATCCACGTTTTTATTAACCAAAGCAACTTAGAAATGTCATAACTTTTAGCTTAGAATCCGATTTATCTCCTGTTTTTTTTAAAAGAACCGTATCGAAGTTAGCTTTTCAAATATATATTTTAATAAGCCAATTTCTTTCTGTAACTTTCTGTAAAATTATTTGAGTGTCAGCTGTACGAAAGACGAACGTGTTTCAGTATTTTTGCGATTCCGAGAGCTTCCGGACACGAAAATGCGATCCTTTTAAAGTTTCGGAAAGGTAACACAAAGGGCTACGACATAATCTTAGAATTTAGTGAATGCCCAATTGGTACAGTATTGGTTTTAAGTAGAAGAGTGACTATACGATATATGCATTTTGTGTAACCTATGAGCCTATGTAGTATGGGTATTAAATGAATATAGAGTATGTAATACATGATATGTTAGATGAATGAAATGATATATATATGATATATATCCTCTTTACATTAATGTATATATATGGTTGAATGCAAGCATGTAGGAATACAATTAATATAATGTATGTAAGCAATGCATAAATGCATGAATGAAAGAATGATATACAATGTATGCATGAAAGTATATAGTGAATGCTAGATATGACTGCAAGGTATACATGTAATGATAGATATGAATGCATAACATATAAATAATGTAATACAATATATAATGATAGTATGTATGGTAATGTAGAATATATGATGCAAGCATGTATATGTCCACTGTTTTTTCTTTTCTTTACATTTTCCTTCCCTTCCCTTTCCATTTCAGTTTTTTCCTTTTTTCCCCTTCTATTTTTACATGTTATATACAATGTATATAATGTATAAATGCATGTAAGTATGTAATAAGCATGAATGAATGTCATATATGAATGAATGAATCAATCAAAGGTATAAGTAAAATATAATGTATTGTAATGAATGTTAACATATATAATATATAAAAGTATATATGTAAATGTGCATGAATGTATATATCTATGTAACTATGTAAATATGCATGATGTAACATATGCCTATATATATAAATATGTATGTAATGTGGATATGCATGTATGTGTGAAGGTAGTATTTATATATATTATCTATTTTATATTATGCATTGGTGTGGTTCACATTGTCTTGTGATTGTGTGAGTGCTAGCCTAGGCTTGGTTAGGCCTAGTGAGACTTGTTAGACTTGTTTGGGCTAGGACTTGACATAGTTGACCTAATTTGACTAGTGTGGTTGACTAGAGTTGACCAAGTGTTGACTTTAGTCTAGTTTGACCTAGACAGCATGCAGATGCATTGTACATTTCATTTATCATCTCTCGTATACATCTTGACCTGTTTTGCTCTAAATAGGACTCTGTGGCTTCAGTTTGGACCTCTATACCTATCAGTTGTTCAGGTTATCAGACGAGTACATTCTCTGATAAGTTCTCTCATTTATTTGCCAGTTACTGTACTTCAGTTCTATTTAGTTTTATGTGATTCTCTGATACCACACGTATGGATATTTTGGATTCATGTATGCAACACACATACCACCTTGTCTGGCCTCTATTTCTGGAATCACTACTGGCATCATCTTCTGGAATCTATTACTGGAATCTACTAGAATCTACTGGAATCATTCTGGAATTATTGCTGGTATCATTACATTTGGCTGGACTCTTCTCGATTCTCGTGTCGTATTCTGGAATCACTTGTACTTGCTGGAAGGGGAAATACTTGAGTAAGACATGTTAGACATACCCCAATCTGGAATCTCCCAACTGGAATCTACTGGAATGATAGCCATCTCACATTCGACCAGGTGTGTGATGTGTCGTATTACCTACAACCGTTTACATATCGATCTCGGTATTTTAAAACACACTGTTAGAGTATAGGCTGGACTCACCCTGGAATCATTGATCACTATGACTGGAATCATCTTATACTGGACTCATCTTGTACTGGAATTACCTAGTATCAGATTCATGTTGTCTAGATTTACTTGGGTTTTGCACTTGTTTACATTTACATTCTTGACTTATATCATGTTGCTCTAGTTCAGCTAGTTTCTATTTACAGTCTTTATTGCTATGATTCTTCTCTTGTTTTACTTACCTTACTTTTCTTGTATCTTAACTGTTTCTCTATACCATCACCTGTATATAAACTACCATGTTTATCAATAAAACTGTCTATAACTGCTTTATAGTTCTCTGTCATTTACTTGGGATTTCTTGATGAATTGTACTCGTTCCAGTCCTGACTGGACCTGTTGATAAATTTTATATATAGCTTGGAGGTTGCCTGCTAGCCTAGAGGAGACATAGTAGAGGTTATATAGATAGTTATTTTAGTTGTCTTGAGTTGTATTTACTTTATGGATTACTGTATTGAGATTTGAGATGTTTTCTGGGTTTGTGTATCTTAGACACTTAGACTTCTATCTGCGGTATCTCTTTGTGGATTTCATATTTTATCTATCTTTTATCATGCTCTACCTTAGATGTGATTGAGCATGTATTTGCTATGTCACCTCCATTCGAAGTGTATATACTGTACAGGTACCGTTATATTGTTAGATGTTTGACCTAGGACAGCGTTCTACCGCCGACACTGCGGCGTAGGCTGGACGTACCCACTTCTCGTGCCCTTACTCTAGGGTGCGGGTCGTGACACTTCCCCTTCCCGCCAACTAAATTCTTAAAGTTCAACGTTCAAATCGATGATGCTAACGGGATGTATGCTTGCCACTAAGAGAAAGAACTCGGGATAATGTATCAACCTAGAGAAGTTAACTCCGAATCTATAAGTTCACACTAAGTAGAGAAAATATAAAGTTCTAAGAAAGAGATAGAATATATTTCATGTCATGCAAAACACAACGAAGAAACCTCGGTTGCTGTATATCATGCCTCGAGAATTTGGTGCCTACGGGATGCTAAATCAGAACGTACGGTTTCGAGGAAAAGGACCCTGGCACGAGTAGGAATGATTATGTGGTTTGATAATGGTTACGATATGCAATTTACTTCATACATATTAAACCGTTCATACATTCGCATGGTCAAGGACGACTTGTGTACAAGGTGAGCTTTCCTCGAGACGGTACCCGGGGCCCTGGGACCGAATCGGCATAGGAGAAAATTATTGAAATCGTGCTTCGGCACGAAGCATTGCGAGACCTCCAGTTAGGCACGCTACCTGGACTGGAGGGCGCGTCGCAAGGCTACGTAATCGTCCTTCATGGTGTCGATATCACCAATGACCGCATATAGGATAGATTGCATGCTCATCTATTGTCTTGTGCAGGTGGTAAGTATCATGTATATTTTGTGCAGGAAAGGAGCACGGCCGTGGTAAGAATGATTAAAAATTGGTTATGTGTTATCGTTTAAAATGTGCCTTCGATGTGAACTGTAATTCATATAGTTCTAAATAGAAAGATCACTTCGTATGCTAGAATCCTTAATAAGCAGTGTCGATTTAGACGAGTGGGTTCGTCCCATCCACTAGCATGTGTGCTAATCCCCAACTCCCCAGGTAACGAGCGCGCTGCGGGAGCTCGAGACTAGAACTGAAGCTGAAGAACGGGAGGCGGCACGAAGCTCTCCTATTTTGAAGTATTTTGAAGCCCAACTCAGATCGAAGGCTTTGTTCAAATATATAAAGGGGCGTGAATGTATGGAACGACAAGGATTATTTCAGGGAAAGCTTGTCGAGAGTTTTTCTTTTGTGTTTCAAGATGTAGCTGCAACGGCATATGTAATGTAAAAATGACCTTGCACATACTTTGCAAGTTTATGAATGAAAAGCTAAATTTCTTCCTATGCTATGTCTTCAACTCTCTACACTGTTTAATTTCAACGCGTCGAGTCAAAAGGAATTTCTAATTGCACATCCTTGACTTGTGCAAGTCCAATAAAGACTTGCACGGTATCACGTCCCGACCCGTGGGGATCGATTTATATCGAGTCAAAGCGATGACGACCGATTCGGCGAGTCGGGGCGTGACAATGTATGTGTGTGTTATATCCGACTGCTTAATATTCTGAACTACCAAACCAAGAAGTATCTTGCTAAAAGAACTTTTATTGCATTCTTAAATTCGTTATAGTAGAAATCTTTTATATACAGCCAAACCAAAAAAATTGTGCCAAGCCATTACTTTGTGCTTCCACGCACAAAGCTGACCTTCGTATATTTTTATAGAGAGAACAAATACCAACATTATGCATCAGACTTTGTGATCTTCCTCCATGTCTTAGGGGTTTAATTCATATATTTGGCCAACCACTTAGGAAGATGTAACTTAAATAAGTCAAACAACAATATTATTCCAATATACAAAATCTAGTTTATGTTCCATGTACCTCGTACTCACGTTCCCTCTATCACAACTTTTTTTTCTTATTTTCCAATGGTATGTAAGATCTGCCCTTAATGTGACCACAAAATATGTTTAGAGTCATTCTTACTAAGGATGTACCCATTCAAAATGTCTCCAAAGATGCATTACTTATATACCATTACTAGTAGCCTTTTCCCCATCAAAATTAAAATATTCCATATCTTGTCCAAACACCCTCTAAAGAAAATTCTTTTTGGAAACCTTTATTGAGAGCAATTTTCCAATCAAAACCAATAGGAATCCTTTTGCATTCCATTGTATCATGTGTTTTTTTTATGAGGAATGATTATATTTTATATATTTCACATTCTTAATCAAGTTTTTCCCTTTTAAGGTGAAGATGGGAGGATGAATACATTCTATGAATTATTCCCTATGAAACAAAATAAAAATAGGTTTCATATACATTATCGAGTTGAAATTTGGCCAATTGAAGCAACAAGAACACACCTGAATTGGCTGTCTTTGAACTGTTTGAGCAGCAGGTGCAAGTGTTTTCTTATGGAGGTCATAGATACAGGCATTGACAACTTAATTTGTTTTGATTCTAAATCTCAGTTAAATTATGAATTATAGGAAAGACAAAATAGGCAGCGTTCTCGAGCTATTTCGGACCAAGAAGCAATGTAAGATTCCTTGAATCATATTGACTCATTTACTTTTGGACTCGATGGAAAGTGTGTTCCATAATAATATAATTGTTTGAAGCATTTCCTAGTTGACAAAAGTTGTATCATGTCATGTAGTTTATTTGCATCGTGAAACTATCTATTGACTTTATTTTTTTCCTTGTCCGCCTTGGAACCAAAGACAGCCTTAAGGACACCTCAATCATCCATATTTTAAGTTCACAGTAATCATTACATTCATTATAGATTACCAATCATTCTAGTTTGATTCATAGTAATTACTAGTTTAATGATGAATTTGCAATTAAAACATGATATTTCATACCAATTTTCACCATATGAAATCTTTTGGTTTTTTTTTACTCACTTTTGAAGTTATTTATGTTGCTATATCAACATTATTAGTGATATTGGGATTTCTTTGATCTTGTTCATGCTATACTGTACAAAACAATTGGGCCTTGTTTCAGAGCTACGCTACCTGTCACGCCCCGCTCCCGTAGGAGCGATCGTCCTCGCTAAGGCGTGATGCCGCACGAGACTAGATCGCGCTCGTGCAAGGCAATTGCATAACGGCCGATTACATCGGCGGCGACGGGGTCGTCGCACAGAAGTCCCAAGCAGAGTGCACTGAACACGCAGCAGAAATTTAAAGAAGAATACATGAACACAAGTAACTCAAAAGAATCTCTTTATTAATATTGAATACAAGATTACAATTGTGGGGGCGCAAGGCCGAGATTACAATCACTCAATACACTCGCCTCACATTACAAATCACTCTGCTCTCTCTCATCTCTCAATTCAATACTTGAATCCAGCGGAAGCTTCGGAAGGCGATGTCCATACATTATGTCCCGTATAAGTCTTCGATTCCATGCGGCCGCACGCTTAGAATCGCCAAGGAACTCCGTGCCTCGACGCATCCAAGCGAGCTCCGCGCCACGAGCTTCTATCTGTGCCTGCACATGAAATACTGTGTGGGTGTCAGTACCACTGTACTGGTGGAGTGAGCTCCTCGCCCACCCATACAAAACCTACACGTTTCATTTACTTTGTGCAACATAAACCCTTTTTCGATTGTCTTTCTATTCTTGTCCTAGGATCATTTTTAGGACCGGCGCCTTAGCGCAACTTGTGTATCGGAACCAACTCGTGCTTGCAATGTCAACGTTAACTCGTACTTTGTCTCTAGATTACTCTTCGTGCCAACAACGTTAACCTATCAAGTCGTGTTCGCCTTACGGCCATAATCAGAGATGCAACTACACGAAGGACTCCATTTCTTGCCTCTAGACCTTTCTCGTGCTTGTATTGTCGACGCACTGGCTTATACTTATCTTTTGGGCCAAACTCTGGGACGTAACGACTCGGTCGTGCCATACTCGATTCGTGCTTCAATATTACCGAGGCAGTGCCTCCTCGCTTAGTCTCGCCTACACTTGTGTTGTGACAACGCGGCCGTACCTCATATTTCGAGGCCGTGCCCAATAACTCAACGTAACTTCACACAACTAGCCCTACGGCCCTTCTCGACTTAACTCGCGACAGCTCAAGCCTAACTCATGCAACTCTATGCCAACAACTTAACACTCGACGCCACATCTCGTGCCGAAGCACGTCGCCTTCGCTGTAGCCAAATCTTAGGCTCCGACATTGTGTCTTTTTAACTCATACATATTCAACTCAATCTAAAGGCACACACACGGATTGTCGCCCGTGCCGACACAAAACTTACCATGTTAGTTGAAAACAATTTATATCAAGTGTTTGTTATGGGATTGGCCTAACCAGCCGCCTTGGACGTAGCCTGGTAATACGGGACCCTTGCAACGCAGGTAGCGAGCCCCGATGCAAGTCCCCGTCTTACCGATCGCCTAACCAGCGTTGCCTATTACCCAGCTCGGCTACAACCAGTTTCTTCCTAGGCCGAGTCGGTCCCGTGGCCCCGGGTTGCCGCTCGAAGAAACCACCCCTTGTCGACAAGTTGTCCAAGTTCATATAGGTTAACATGGTATATTTTAGGATACCGTTGGGGCTTGTTATGTGATCAATTCATTTACTTGGTTGTTTTACTCTTTCCACTTTTTGTACTTCCTTTGCAGAGCCCCTAACTAGGGTTGCCTCGGCGACTACCCATCGCTTAGACTTAACATTCTTTGAACTCAGGGAACGGCTACTGCATAGCCTTCCAACTTAACTTGAACATAACGTGTTTCCATAAGTACCGACCGACCGTGGCTAACTCTCATACTGAACCAACCGTGGCTCGTGCCTTAAACCGACTCGTGTTCTACGCAACGCTATCGCCCAAGTCATACTTCCTATGACGGGCCTTGGGGTCGTGGGACTATTTATCTTGACAACCGCAGAATGAGCGGGACAACACGTAGAATAACTTAGGTCGACCGGCATAACTTTGCCTAACTCACTCAAGCCTACAACTTAACCCAAGGGACGAGCAAAGGCTATGCCAAGCCTTGCGGGACAGGACCGTGCATGCTTTAGCAAGCATTTGTACGGGTGACGCCTGTGACTTAGGCTAACTCTCAGCTTTTGCACCGAAAACCAACTTTCCTTCTCCCAAGCCGCGGGACGAAGGACCGAGTGTCATTTTTAAAGCACGCCGTGCACCAACTCTAAGCCGACCGTGGGACGTTTTCCATGTTCTAACTCGATTCAAACCGTCGGGATTATTCCCTTAGCTATGTGGATGAGTAGCTTTTATTTATCAAGCCTAACTTGTGTAAGTTGAAAACACGATTTATTATGTGAAGGCAAAGATGAGGAGAGTTCACCGAAACTACCCCACCTGAGCGATGTCTCCGAGCAAGCCGTTGCAAGGCTAAGTCCGAACGCCGTCGGCGTTTCGATTCCTCCGATTGACTTTGCGGGACGGGGCACTACACTACCCCCATGAACACCCTAAACCTACGATTGCTTATTGCCAAAACTCTTTTTTTTTGGAAAAACTTAGCCCTATTCGTGGTTTCTTTGTTCATTGAGAACAAATGGCAAACATCAACTTTTCAAACGTTTCATTTATATCATGTTGAGTTGGGTTTTATCTGCTCACGTGGTATGGATTTGGTACAAATTGACAATACCTGTAATTATTCTTTTACTTCTTTTTGTTAGTTTATGACCATTATAAATTTTTAACTACATTATTAGATTTTAATACTGAGAAAAAAATTATACTTATGCTGGAATTTTTTATATCTCATTGGTCCACCTCATAATCATTGTCGTACAATTATTTCTTACTCTATTTCCGACAAAATACAAGTTCAGTAACCTCTATCTAAACGCTCTTCTGGATAAAATGCAAAGTTATTAATAAGTTACCCTTAGGAAGTTGTCCTTCAGTTAACGCACATTTGATTTGATAGCTTGATTTGGGGTTGGGGAAGATATGAAATATCGTTTGATTATGTTAATAGAGTGCATATTACCATATATACCTTTTGTTGTTGTATAGGAGAATTTGTTGCTGCTGTATATATAAACATTTTTGTAGAGGAACATTTACCAGTTTACTGGTTTCAGATGTTAGATATGGCGTCATTAAGGAAAGTTGTTTCTTGTATTGTTTGGTCCAGTTTGTTAGTCTTTGACCTGCAGTTGTACCAGTTTTCCTATAGGAACCAAGTTAGGGCATAGTAGGTATCAGAAGTTGTACCAGTTTGAAGAGTATAGCAGTTGAGGGAGAGCTGTACCAGTTTTTCATGGGTTAAGGGTGACAACAATCACCTGCCTAGAACCTGTAGTGTTCTTGGGATGCAAAGAGTTGTGGAAGAACACTTATCTAGACTCGGATAATCCGGTAAGGTATCCCACGGACAAATTTGCCAAATTCCAGCCGCCTGCGCTCACCAACTTCTTTGACGAATACAAACCACTCTCCAACCTTGATATCTGTCTCACTCCGAACAATCGCGAGATGTGAGAAGCTTATGATTTCAACTCACACCAATCCTCCAAACTACTATAACCAAGGATCCTCAATAATATCACTACCTGTAAATAGTGTTAAGACATATTTGATCTGAGAGAAAGTTATGAAACCATAAAACATAGTTCCTCCTTTCATAAAAGTTGGAGTGATGATCTAATTCACTTCAAAGACATCATGGACATAATCTCAACAGTTGGCAAAGAACTGTTAACAGAAGATGCAATTGTTTGGTATTCTCTTTTAAGAGAAAATAGGAAGTTTTATATCATTTGCTGCATTAGAGCTTCCTTGGCTTCTTGAACTGAGTAGGAAAGAAGAATATTGTAGGAGAGCTCATGGTATAAAAGTTCCTTCTGGAAGATATTGTAGCTCCATAAGAATGCAAGCAGTTATCAATGTTCTCTATTCGTTGGCTATGAATGATATTGTCCCAAAAGATGCCTTGGTTGCCTTTCTTGCAAAATCTTTTTTGGAACCCCCCAATCACTGAAGAGGATGATGTACTTGGATGCTTATTTTTGTTAAATCTCACAGATGCTATTCAAGGAGTAGAGATAATAGAGGAGCAACTGAAACAAAGAGAAGGACATCAGGAAAAGTATAACATCATGAATATTGGGATGGCATATAGTTCACTACAGAATTTACAGAAAGAATGTTTTAATCATGATGCTAGAAAGAAGCTGTTACATCAAAAATTTCAAGAGAAAAGTGCATCATTAAATTCTGGTAATGTGCTCTGACAAATCCTTTCAAATATGGTTTTTCATGTTTTATCTTATTTATAATATAAGATAGCAACATGATTAGTAAGTTCGTATACGTCAAAGTATAGCGTAATATAAAATAGCAATTGAATGAAACTCGTTGTCCATGCTATCTTTTCTGAATGTGCATTACTCGGAGCTTGAAATTCATCAATCTGAAGTATCATGTTTCTTTCATTCCTCAACCAGATAGACTTGATGGTATTGATGAGGCACACTCTACCTACTGGAGAGAGTGGAAAATGAAACTAGATGAGCAGAAATGCCTAGCTGATCAAGCAAGAGAACTGGAGCAAATAACTCGTGGCATAGAAGCTTTCCGGTTTTTATCTGAGGATACCGAGTATATCAGGAATGCCATTTTCTCCTTTATAATTTAGTAAAAATAGACAAGCTAGTCCTCTCAGAGTCTGTCTAGTATGTAGCACATTCAGGGACATCAAATTATGATGACATGAACTGTATAAGCAGCAACTTCGTCTAGAGGCAGTGCTTGTCAAGTAGTACATACATACATGCAAGATTTTCTGTAGTGTGTCAAAGCCGAGGCAAGTTCCCCATGCCATCCACTATTGGAGCCTTGATCTTATCCTTCGGGTAACCAACCCTTGTAGTGATATAATTTAAATGCAAATCTTAATGATCCTTGTGCTAAGAGTTGTGATATTTAATTTCATTATCTATAGTCCCAATGTGCAGATGGATACGGTTGATAGAGTCGTTCCCTCTATAATGATCCATTTTTAATTGCCATGCATTTTTTCTATACATTTAAAGTTATCACATACATTATTAATATGTGCAGATGGACCGTCTGTCTAAAAAATTCTTGGTACGTAAACTACCACAGTAATTGTTTTTTTATTCAAGTTATATGCTTATATTATGCTACTATTTTGTCAACCGTGTAGTCTATAAGAGAAAAATAAAAGGCTGTATGAGCGCAACACTTATACCCCCATCACATTTCTAGAAAAGGTTATGCTAAGTTAGAGGCAGAAATTTAAGTATTTGTTGAATTTCTTTGAAATTTTATTTGCAAAGTGTTTTCAAGTACTACTGACTATTGTTCTTTTTTTTAATAAATAGCAAAAAGAACAGAGAACCATTGACGAAATTGATCGGGATATACTTTGGAAGGCTGCTCGAGCTAATAAGTCTGGTGGATTTGACAATGAGGTTATTGAGAATCGGGCAAAAAAATAGTAAGTTATCTTGTTGTCCCCCTACGGTGTTTTTTTATACTTAGATGGGATATAACTTAGAATCTTTTTGTACTACATTTGTAGGATGAGTTGAGAAAACAAAAAGACAAGGGGTTGCTAAATCCCGCTGGCAGAAATGATATCTTGGCATTAGCATTAGAGGCTCCTGAACATTCCGATAGAGTAAGGGGTGTGGGACAATATGTCACCCCATCAATGTATTTTCCACCCGCTCCCACTCGACAAGCGCTGGACCAAGAGATGGATAAGCTACATACTAATTTGTATGATTTGGAAGTTAAATATGACAAGCTTTTAAACTTATTTTTCCGTTCATAATACTAATATTTAAGATGCAATCAATTGTGCGAACTTCATTGCGTGCTTGCAGATTTATGGAAATCCCAACTTAATATTTTCTATTAAGGTTTCTATAGCAATTTGATCACGAATTCTTGCATATAGCATTAAAAATTTAGAACTTTGTTTTACTGCATGTCGTAAAGTTGGAATTTTGTTTCAATTTACAGATCATTTGTATTAAATGCTCTAAATGCATGTCAGTTTTGTGTTTTGCAGTTGTGACTTACAGGCATATCTTTTTTGTAGTTTCTGGTTCTTAACTTTTGAGTGATGGTGTCTTTGTGCTTGTCAAGGAACGGCTATTAATTGATCCCAAGGAGCATCCTATGCTGCTAGCAGAACCATCTTCTAATACCCCACAACAAAGGGAAAGATGATTTATTCATGTGTTCCCTTTTCGTTCCTTGGTAGTTATTATTTTGTTTTTTTCTTCTGATTTCATTCAAATCTGAACCGATGACTTCTCCAGTCTCCATTTTACAGAGCAGCGATATATTTCTTATTGTATCTGTAGCAATTTGATGTATCTTGATAATGGACCTCTGAGAACAGTAGCTAATTGTAATTGGTCTTTTAGGTTCTGGTATAGGATCTTGCCTTACCTTCTGAATGATGGTTTATGCTTATTTGCAAACAACGTTGCCTTTGATTTATGAAAGTGCAAATACATGCGAATGACGAAGCAACATTTTGTCAGAGAACTATTTTGTATTGATGTCCGGTATTTGGATGGCAGAAGTTTCACTAGAGATTATGTTTCATTTGAGAAGCTTTACTTCTCCTTGTCATTATTTTTAATACTTTTATTTTTAATCCTGGAAGCTTTAATTGTGTAAACGCTATATTAGCTCCACTCTAAATAAAAAATACAAGGCCCAACAAATTGCCCCATAATATACCAGACTTGGTCAGGTTTCTTTCAAAATGCTTGCTTTCAAGAAATATTGGGACTGTATGAATGTAAGTTTTAGTTTATGTTTCATTTTTTTTCTTGATTATTCATGCTAGCTCATGTAATTTTTCACTTTTTAATGTAGTGTCCTAAACAACCAGACAATACTGAAAGTTGTTACTATGTAATAAAATTTATGAAGGACATATTCCAACTTTCTACTGCCAAATTAGAAAAAGTGGTAAGTTTGATGTTAAGATAATGTTATCAAAGGTTATATTGGTATAACATGACGTTATTAATGTAATAGTTGATTGTGTTTATTTTTTGTAGTTTGCTGGGAGAAAGGACTACTCCATCAAAGAAATTGATGAAATGAGAGGAGAGCTAGCCAACTTTATCATGGATATTGTTAATGAAGTCAATATGTATTAAGAAAATTTTGGAAGTATTATTAATTTTTGTTTTATAGTATGTGAGAATAAAGTATATTGTTTAGTTCAATGTCATGACTTTGAATAATTATGAAATGAAATAATTTTTGTTGGTGTTACACATTATTTTTCTTCTTCTTTATTTTCTTCAATGGGATATTGTATCTACATTTTATTGTTCTGAGTCGTCATTGTTTACCAATGTAAAAAGTCATCTTTTATAAGTCATCTTTTGTATATATATAGATGACGCATATAAGTCATCTTTTGTAAATAACAATGACATGTATAAGTCATTATTTGTAAATAATAATGACGTGTGTTCAGCTATCAATATTATCTCACGATAGCAGTCATCTTATGTAAATAACGTTGACATATAAAAGTCATCTTTTCTAAATAAAGATGATACATAAAAGTCATCTTTTATAAATAAAGATGACGTGCATGGAGTTGTCATTGTTGTCTCACGATAGAAGTCATCTTTTGTAAATAATGATGACATATAAAAGTCATCTTTTCTAAATAAAGATGATACATAAAAGTCATCTTTTATAAATAAAGATGACGTGCATTGAGTTGTCATTGTTGTCTCATGATAGAAGTCATCTTCTGTAAATAATGATGACATATAAAAGTTATATTTTCTAAATAAAGATGACACATAAAAGTCATCTTTTATAAATAAAGAAGACGTGCGTTGAGTTGCCATTGATTACTAATAATAAAGATGACCCCTTCATAGATGATGGCCAAACAAATGTCATCAATTAGCATATTTAGCCGTCATTGTTATCCATTTTTGTAGTAGTGATAAAGCAACCATATCCTACAGAGTGGAAGGAAGTTCCATTTCCTCCTAAGTATAAGCTTCCAACCATTATGCTGTTTGATGGCAGCACTTCTCCAAGTCAGTACATCAATCATTTTGAGGTGATGAATGATCAATTACAATAGACACTTACAAATCAAACTTGTTGCCTATTATCAGTATGTGGACGGGATCTACACAATTCCAGGATTGGCCTTCATTCATTGTTAATGCAAAGGCGGCAGAAGTTAGTGCCGAAAAGTTCAAGCAGTTCGGAGTCCAGATGACTCATCCTAACCAAGATGAACATTCTACACCCGGGGGTAGTAATCGCCAGAATAACCGCAAGAATAAAGAAACACTGGCCATTAATCTCAAAGGCAAAGAGTATTTGGCTGTCAATGTTACTCAGACAACATCCACCCTATCAGCACCACTGCAAAAGTCAACACGTCCAAAAGAAGAGTATTCTTTCGATGAAGATGATACTTTAAGCATCTTCGATTGCTTGGTCAAAAGCAATAAACTTCAGCTTCCAGAGGCAAAGCGACCAGAAGAAGTTGGTAAAACTGATCACCCTATATACTGTGTTTATCACAGATTCATAAGGCATCCAACCAGAGCATGTTATGAGCTCAAAGGCAAAATCCAGGAGTTGGTCAACTCTGGAGCAATTACTCTACAGTAGGATTGTTGGCCCATTGGTCATGGTCAAACCTGATTTTAATAATTGATCAAACTCTGTATCGATATAATTACAAATCAACTCAGATGTTTACCTACGACGTTTTGGACACTGCTCAACAATGGATCTCTACTTTGTTCAAGACTAAAGCTGTTTGCCATTCAGAATGTACTTCCTGTTAAGCAATGTAATTTTTTATTTTATTGAGTCTAGGAATACATTGTACACCGAGTCGTACTGGCAAATAGGCTATCCTGAAACGTTTTTCAAAACCATCCTATTCTTTTACAAATGACCTACATTTTTGAAAAATATTCTTTTTACAAAAAAGATTATAAAGGATTTTTTTTTAAAGCCAAAATTTATTTTCTCCAAAAATGAACTGACAGAACCCCAGGAGAACTCGACCCGAGTTTGGCCAGAGTTCGGCCATTTGGAACGTTAGTGAACGTTGGATTTTGAACTTGGTCATCCTTCAGTTGCGGTTTGTTACAAAGAGTTATGTCCGAATTCTGCCCGAATTCTGTCAGAGTTCTGTCTTTGGAAAAACTATAAATAGAGAAGTATTTCGATCATTTCAAATCACCAATTCACTTTCAATCTCTTCTCTTCCTAAGCTTACATTCTTCCAAAGAGTTCTAAAAGCTTTCATTTTCAAATCCCAAGCCAGTTACAATCCTCTAGTCGATTTGCCAGTGCGGTACGGTCTAGAAGTTTCAGAGCGATTGTAATCAGAGGCTTGATAGAAGATTCAACTCTTCATAATTGAAGTTGGTCGAGTTCTTCGTATCAAAGCTCGCGTCTGTAGAAGTTGCAAGGACTTCGTATAAAAATTTGTGGGATTTTCCAATAGTGGATTCAACTGGAAGCTAGAGTTCTTCCGACTGGACTAGTCTTCACAAGAGGAAAACTAGTATAAATCTCGGTGTTTGCGTTTGCCTTCTAATCACTTTTAATTTCTGTCATTTACTTTTGTGATTATTATTATATCTGTGATCTAACTGCTAACAAGTTTTTTTAATTAGCAATATTCTGCTGCCTACTCTATTCACCCCCCCTCCTCTCTAGAGTATTCTGCTTTACGATTTCGTTCCTACAATTGGTATCAGAGCAGGTTCTCTATAAGCAAGCTTTCCATCTAGAGGTATACCAAAGCGGGTTATACAGGTAAAGCAAGGTAAAGTTGCAGTTATATTCAATCTTTATATAGATCACAGCATTACACATAGAAAACTGTGAAATTCACAAGTGAAGGCCAAGCCACAAACAGACATCCACTGTTTGACGGCACAAACTACACCTATTGGAAAACACGTATGAGTTTCTTTCTGAAATCTCTTGATTTTGACTTATGGTCTGTAGTTATTGATGGTTATAAAAAGCCGCCTCGTATTTATGTTAATGGTGTTTTAGCTAAAAAACCCCATAACAAATATACAGAGGAAGAAAAAAAAGGCCAGTCTTGACGCTGTAGAAGCATGGAAAATAATAAAGAAAGAGCCATGCGGCCAGGAAACTCCATACGGCTTAGAAAGCCCATGCGGCTCAGAGGACCCATGCGGCTCAACGCGTCTATGCGGCTCTGTGATCTTCATGCGGCTCAGAGAGGTGCCACGTAACATACAAATAACTCTTCCCTTACTGCATTAATTGCCTTGACGGCTGACAGCTCTGAAAAGACGACAGCCCTGACACAAAGATGTAATTATGACTCTGTCATAATGACAGACTCCTAGGGAAACGAAGAAAATTTCTGACATAATCCCCCGAGATCCAGAAAATGCCACGTAGCCTAGGCACGTGGACAGTCATATGCGGCTCGAGCGGAGACCCCCCATGCGGCTCAGGCCGAAGTTGCCCTATGCGGCCCAGATCGACACAGCCCTATGCGGCTCAAGCGGAGGCTCCCCCTATGCGGCTCAAGCAGACGCTCCCCCATGCGGCTCACGAGGACCATCTCCATGCGGCTCACGAAGGGGTTACCCGTTATGCGGCCACCTACGTCCATGCGGTCCAGATTATCATATGATTCGAAGGTTCGGGGGCTACTCCCCAACAGCCTTGACACGTGGCCGGGCTTATGCGGCTCAATCCTCATGCAGCTCAGATCCCCTCAGCGGCTTCCGGGACACGTGTCATAAAGCCAATCAATTTCCCAGATTTACTGCAATCAAAGATTGGGTCAAATCCCAATAATCTGGGATACGTGGCAGGAGAATGAATTAAACTTATTCATTCAGATTCGCAGATATCAGCAGATCATCATAAGGGAGATTTATTCCAATCAGCATTAATTATTGAGAGGATTTGGCACAATCTACATTAATGGCCCAGATTCATTACACTCAAAACTAATGGCCCAGATTGATCAATCAACAGGCCACCGCCACTTTAAGGGACAATCATTGTAAACCCTAATGATAGCATTCCCTTCTTATAAATAGCAAGGTGCCATTCCCTTGCAAAGAAGACCCTTTTTCGAGATCAGAGAGCACCAGAATACTTAGAGAGAAAAAGCAGAGAGAGAGCAAAGAGAGCATTTCTTCAACGCCAAGCAATCTTTTGGAGCCAAGGCTGCATACCGATCGTCCAAAGAGTAAGGCAGAGCTGCCGTAGCTTTCCCGAGCCTCTATCGTCACCCCCCAGACTCTAAAATAAATAATTGTACTTAGACTGCTGTACCTAGGTTTTCGTCCCTAGGCTTTCTTTGTACAAGCGAGTTTGTAACGTGAAGTAAAAGTCCAGTCCTCCGATAATTGTTCTGCTCTTTTATATTTCATGGCAAACACGATGGCAACTCTGCTGGGGACAAACTTCTCCACGGCTGAGGAGTTGGTGACGCAATCGGATGCAGCCAAGCTTGGCTCCACGCAACAGAAGATGGTCGTCCGTTTCGACCAACAGGCGTTTGAAGAAATGCTCTCTGAAGGAAGTGCCGGCCCGATCCAGAAGCGAACCCGCACAAAGAAAGCTCGCTGCGAGTGGAGGCCAAAATCGTTTGCTCCTCCACAAGCTCTGGACGGGATACTCTCTGCTACCCAAGACGGCGAAGGCGACTCTCATACGGCTCCACTTCGAGCCGTAGAGCACTCTGCTGTCCCCAAGTTCGGCAGAGGAAAGCACTACAATGCTGGACTTGCAGGGACAAAGAGTGACTCTATGCGGCCCAAGAAGAAGCCGAGCACTCCTGTGGCCAAATCTGCCAACCACATGTAGGAGGCTCATGCGGGTGAATCTACCAGCCGTAAGAAGAAAGTCTATGCGGCCAGATCATCCTGCCGCATGAAGAAAACTCATGCGGCTGAGACTCCCAGCCGCATGAAGAAAGCCTATGCGGCTACGTCTGCCAGCCACATGAAGTTTGTTGAGGACGGCAGCATGACGCATACCCCGCGCAGCTCTGTCTTCGACCGCCTGTCTTATGGTCCTGATCTCTTGTGCTCCCAAGAAGAAATG
This sequence comes from Iris pallida, assembly GCA_029216955.1. Classification (NCBI taxonomy): domain Eukaryota; kingdom Viridiplantae; phylum Streptophyta; class Magnoliopsida; order Asparagales; family Iridaceae; genus Iris; species Iris pallida. Next base: position 5,125,282 of record JANAVB010029220.1, read on the forward strand.
ACTGACTCTCTCCAGCATCACCTAGACTCTTCCTACTATGTGCCTTTACGCAGTAGAGTGAAGAAGTCTAGGGCAGCACGAGCTTGGCACGCTCGGTCCGCTGATCCAGTCTCTGACCATCTGAGCGTCCCGTATACCGTTATGCGGGCCTCAGATGGGAAGTTGTACCGAACCACTCGAGTCCAGCCCCCGACGGCAAACGGACAGAGAGGTTCGCAAAATTCTTCCAAAATCTAGGGAGCAAACATGGTCGATCCAGACCCATCTGACTTGCGTGAGGCCATCCTCCACAAACGCAAGGAAAGAGAAGACGCATCGGGGTGCAAAGAGTCCTCCCACGGACGTCACTGCACCTAAGTCATCGTCAACTGCTGCTGCAATAACGCGACGGTGCGAGAAGACCGACAGTCCATCTTTTAAAGACTGTAACAGCCATCCTCAGAAGACGAGGCACTTCCCGTCGTCTCCTGCAACTCTGCGCAGAAAGTCCCCGTCGATAGGAAAGGGAAGAAGACAAATGTTCCCAGCCCTAAGATCTCAACCACTGCGACTAAAATACTGTCGTCTAAGCGGGTGCCCACCACCGAAGTTTTCTAAGGCACCCGTTCTAAGACGAAATCTGCTACAGTAGGAGATTCGTCGTCCACACTACTGGGGGTTGCTGGGACTGGGGGTAGCACTCCTCCGAACCTCCACGATAACTCGATATTCCAAAAAGACGAGTCAGGGGAGACAACTCTCCCATCAGATGTAGCAAACCCCGACATCCTCGAGGACGTCCACAACTCCCAAGACGAGGCAAGCTCGGAGACTGGGGTACTGTTCCTTCCTGTAGGCCTCAAAAATGAAGTCACGCTGAGTTGATCAGAACAAGTCACGCAGAGTGATCCGAGAAGCAGCACAAAAGATACGCTGAGTTCTGCCTGGCCATCTCCTTTAAAAGTCATACAGAGACAGCTCAGCCATACGTCAGAATCATAATGACTGACAACACAACAGTCGAGAAACGTCTCCTCGTATGCCACGTATGCACAGAACTCGAGAGATCATCGCCGTCTTTTGCGTGATTTTCGAAATCTTCCTTAGCAAGACTCACTCTTCACCAAGTTGGCATGACTTTGGGTCTTATCTTCATTTAATGCGGCTGACAATATAATCAATGTCAGAGATTTTGTGTCAGACGAAGCGTGCCAAATCAAGACAGCTGGCAGTTTGCGTGGATTCTGAACCTTCTCCTTCCTCAAGTTTGCGTAGATTTTTGAGTTATTGTTCTCAAAGCCTGCGTGAATTCTGAAGTTTTCTTCTTCAAAGCTTGCGTGGATTTCGCCTTCAACGAGTCTGCATCAACGAAACTGCGTGGATTTTTGCCTTCAGCAAGACAGCGTGGATTTCATTTCAACTGGAGTACGTGGCAGCCATGCCACCGATCTCTCTCTCGCGTGCCCAGTAACTTGCACATGACCCATGCGCTGATGCCATGTGTCCAACAGTTACGGGCCACGTCCAGTAACTATTCACTAATCCTGCGTGTATTTAGAGTCTGCGTGACTTTTCAAATGCACCAGTGGTGAGGTAGTTATCTTTTCAGTTACTGTTTTGACTCTATAAATAGAGTTCTTTTTCTCATTCATTGTACAGATACATTGATATCTACTGTCAAAATTTTGAGAGCTTTTCTTCTTCGCATAGTCCAAGGGATAAAGCGATCGTCTTCTAGATCGGATTCCTACAGTTGTAATTTTCCCAGAAACACAACAAATAAAGAGAATTTCTTTATGGAAAACAAATTGGCGACTCTGCTGAGGAAAACCATCTCCTCTTCTGAGATGGTAACAACTCAATGCGACACTTCGTCAATCGGCTCGACGAAGAAGGTGATGACGATCAAATTCGATCAACTCGCCTATGAAGAAATGCAGCGGGCTAAGGGTGGCAAGCCCACTCCAGCCTCCATCATCACTGCCAAGTCGAAGGGACACTCTGTCTATGTCCCTAAGAATCAGTTGGCAGTCAATGGTGAAGTCTCTGCCACAGTGTCTACTCCTAACACTGGCAAGAACTCCACTGCAAGCACGCATACTCTTGTGCGCTCGAAGATGACAGTAACTAAAAGTCACGCTGATAGTACTGGCTCCTTAGCCGAATCTGTTCCAGCGTGCAAATTCAACTCTAAAAGTCACGCTGACTGTACTGGCTCCTTAGCCGAATCTGTTCCAGCATACAAATTCAACTCTAAAAGTCACGCTGACAGTACTGGCTCCTTAGCCGAATCTGTTTTAGCGTGCAAATTCAATTCTAAAAGTCACGCTGATAGTACTGGCTCCTTAGCCAAATCTATTCCAGTGTGCAATCCCACATTCAAAAGTCACGCTGATAGTACTGGCTTCTTAGCCAAATCTATTCCAGTGTGCAATTCCATATTCAAAAGTCACGCTGACAGTACTGGCTCCTTAGCCAAATCTATTCCAGTGTGCAATCCCACATTCAAAAGTCACGCTGACAGTACTGGCTCCTTAGCCAAATCTGTTCCAGCGTGTAATTCTAAAATCAAAAGTCACGCTAACAATACTGGTTCTTTAACCAAGTCTGTTTCAGCGTGTATTTCATCAGAGAAGAATAACTCCTTAGTTATCTCTTCTTCTTCACCGAGTTCTACTAGAACTGGGGGTGGTCTTCCACACAAAGTCCCTTCGAAAAGGAATAACTCTTTAGTTGTTTCTTCTGCTCCTGTAGTTTTTACTTCAGGAACAGCTTTGACTGATACTTTTGTTAGTCAAAGGAAAGGAGATGGTCTTTTGACTACTCTTCCTTCTGGACATTCTATGTCTCAAAATCTGAATGAGTCTAAGAAGAAACATTCCTTAATGTCTTCTTCTTTGATTTCTTCAAATTGGGCACAGAATCTGTCCATCAAAGAGGGTCTGTTACTAACTCCTAATCAAGGGAGTGGTTTAACTCTTCCTTCTCTACAAATATCCAGATCAATGGAAGGAAAACTCCATGTTTCCAAAATTAATGTGTTACCTTCCACTGATTTAAGAATAAAACTCAGCACTTCTGGTGTTAAGAAACCATACCAATTGGATATGAAGATAAAAGATCCAGATGCAGAGTATGCAAGAAATTATGTGGCTCACATTAATCACTCTTTGTATAATCAAGAGCCATCAAGACCCAAGAACAGGAAGTATACTCCTCAATCTTCACAAACAGATTTACGGGAATATCTTCAGCAGAAGAGAAGGAGTAATTCTATATCAAAGGAACATGCTGAATGTGACTTCTATCCAAGAGTCATAATTCAGTGCAAATGTCAATCAACAGTTCAAGACCATGGTGATCATGAATGTGACTTCCAGCCAAGAGTCACAATGCAATGCAGATGTCAAAATAAACGACAGTCTGTCTTCAATAGGATTCAGTATGAACCTATGCCTGATGAAGATGAGCCTTTGTTTGCCTCTGTCAACATGACTTCTCGGGACACCGGGGGTAGAGTTGATAGTCCAGATGGAGTATATAGAAACACCAGAGCAAGAGTCCTGGCTTCTAGTCAAAGAAATTTGATCCCTGAAATTGATTCTGAATTTCTCGGAGAATCTAACTTCCCACCTCTTCCTACTGGGGGTAATTCTCCTATAGTTGACTTTGATACACGAAGCAATGATTCAGAGCATACAACATCTACTAGTTCATCAATAATCCCTCATACAGTCACGACTTACATGGTTGATGGGAATACTGATGAACCTTCTTCTTCCTTGACTCCTCAAGATCAAAGAATTGCTTCTTTGGAACAGCAAATGAAGTCTATGACTGACACAATGAAGTCGATGTATGAACTCATGACAGCTCAGATGCAAAATCGACAGACTGTATCAGATGCCATACCAGTTGATACTGATATAAGTCCAGTACAAGTTCCTCCAGCAGTACAATCCAATACTCCTGGACCTGCTCAACCAAATCCTAGTCTCTCTGGAGCTGGGGGTAGTGCTTACAATGCTGTTCCTCCTCCCAACTATTCTCTACAAGCCACAACTCCACAATCTTCGGGAGTTGTCTCTGAAGAATTGAAGAATCTCAAAACTCAATTCGAGGCATTCAAACAGAAGGATGGTTTACAAAGGTTAGGCATCAAGCAGCCTTATCCGATAGAATGGAAGCAAGTATCATATCCTCCTAAATACAAGCCTCCTACTATCTCATTCTATGATGGAACCACTTCTCCAAGTCAGTTTATCAATCACTTTGAAGTGATGACTGATCAACTACAACCAAGTGATGCCCTCCTTACTCGGATATTTATTGGATGTCTCAAGGGAACGGCTTATGAATGGTATAGAAGTCTCCCAGATGGGAGTATTACCTTATTTGCTGGTTTCAAATAGATGTTTCTTGAAAGGTTCTATTAAGGGCTTAATGACATGACTATGTCTGCTCCTATTAGAATCAAGCAGAAAAATAATGAATCTACAGAGGAATACATTGAATGGTTTCGAAGAGAAGCTCTGAAGATGCCGCTTGGGACTCCTGATGCTGTCACCATTGACACGTGCAAATCAAACTTGTTGCCAATCATCAGTATGTGGACAGGGTCCACTCAATTTCAAGATTGGCCTTCCTTCATAGTCAGTGCTAAAGCTGCAAAAATCAGTGCTGAAACCTTCAAAGGTTTAGGAGTGCAGATGACTCCTAAAGAAATAGGACAAGGTGCTAACAATAAAAATAATGCTCGCAAAGGAAAAAAAAACTCTTGAAGTTAATCTTCAGAGCAAAGATGCATCAAATGTTCAAACTCCTGCCTCTACAACTCAACAACCAAGAATACCTCACCCCAGAGAAGAATATTCTTTTGATGACGACGATGTCCTTGGTATCTTTGAATGTCTGCTGAAAGGTAATAAAATATAATTACCAGAGATCAAGAAACCTGATGAAGCTGGTAAGACAGATCATCCTAAATACTGTCCATATCACAGAATACTGGGTCACACAATTCGTACATGTTATGTATTGAAAGGAAAGATCCAAGAAATGATTAAATCTGGAGCTATCTCTCTTACTCCAAAAGAGAAGACCGTCACCTCCAACGTCGTCTCTATGCAATTTGGAAATTTCCCTCCTCAACTCCTTGAAAGTGGGATTGTTCCTATTCCCAAGGCAACTCTTGACATAGTGAATCTTCCTCCTCCACAGTCTGAAGGATTAGTGCCAATCACTTTGGAAACAGGGGAAATCATGTGGATCCATCCTGATCTAGTGGCAGATTTTGAATCGCCTTCTCCTCAAAAGATCTCTTCTCAAAAATCTAAGAAGGCTGGAAAGATCAAGTCATGTCATATGACTTCTCTTGGGTCTACCTCTGACACAGAGCCAAAAGACAAAGAAGAAGCACTTGTTAGTGCTACTCGAACGGGGAAACCTTACCTAAAGGATTATTCTAAAAATCCTGAAGATCCTACTGATATCCCTTCAGATGCTAAAGATGCTCCTAATGTTCCTTCCGAAGAAGAATCATCTACTGAACCTGTTCCTCCCGAGCCTATGGCTCTGGAGAAAGGCAAACAACAGGCTCGATTTGATAAGCCAATCAAGAAGTCTTCTCCTCTTGGACTTCAGAAGCCTTACAACTTTGACATTTTGGCTCAACTTGCTAATACTCCAGCTAGAATGTCCCTTTTTGAACTTCTACGTCTTTCCAAAGAGACTCGGGAGACATTAAGTGAAGCACTTCTACAAGCTGACTCTTGTCTTGCACAATTGAAGAAGCCGGATGCGGAACCTGCCACTTGCTTACATTGCAACAGTGTACTGGAGATTATCCCAAATATCACCTTTACACAAGACGACATGTTACTGGAGGATAATCGACATGACCGACCTCTCTACTACACTGGTTATATTGATACGATGAAGATAGATCGTATCCTCATTGACCCAGGGTCTGGTATAAGCATAATGCCAAAGAGTTTGTTGGATGAACTAAAAATCCCTCTTCACAAGCTCTCCAAGACGGTTACTACTATCTTGGGATTCAATCAAAGCCGAAGTGAGCCTTTGGGAAAGATTCATCTGAAGCTTCAGATAGGTGATTTCAGATCTAAAGTCACTTTCTATGTGATCGAGATCGCGGGATCCTATAATCTTCTTCTGGGGAGGCCCTTTCTTCATGAAAATAATGTGGTGCCCTCTACTCTTCATCAATGTTTTAAATACATTGATAGCAATGGAAGAGTACAAAAAGAAGTTGCTGATATAAATCCCTTCCATAGGGTTGAAGCTTATTTCAACGATTCCCGAATGTACAAAGAAGAGTATACAAGGATCATACAAGCTATGGAGAAAGAAGATGCACAAAGTGAGACTTTAATAATCCCTGTTAAATGTCGAACTACTCAGCAACAATCTCCTAAACCCTCTGGAGAAGATTCTTTCATCATTCCAGTGAGTGGACGGATCTCTCCGTTACCTCAGTCATCTACTCATAATACACTGATCATTCCTGTCAGTGGGCGTACTACAATTCCTGTACCTTCACAAGATACTCTGCTAATTCCAGTTGGAGGGCGGACTACTCTTCCTACTCAAACTTCAAGGGAGCTCACCTCTTCTGAGCCATTTGTTATCGATCTTAATCGAAACAAAGCTTCTTCTTCTTCTCTCCCTTTAGTCATTGACTTGGCTAAAATCTCTAAGGCTCAGCCTTCTTCCAATGTAAATATTGCTGCTTTTACATTTAATGAAAAGTCTCCACCTTTGCAGTACGTTGATGTGTGTAATTATGTTCATAGTTATTTACATCTGTTAGATGACTTGAACACAATAACCATAGGAGTTGTACAGACTGTTCATACAGATGTATCTCTAGAACCTGTACAATCTTCATACTTTCTAGTTCCCAGCAGAAAGCCAGGAGACATTCCAATATTCTTCTACAAAGGGCCTCAAAATCCTTCTGATCTTGAAGATGATGACAAAAATGATGATACTGGAAGATTACAACTACGTCGTTATAGTCAGCAATCTAGAGACATCATCAAAAATATGGGCTATGACTTCAGGACTGGCCTCAATAATGGAAAAGGAAGAAAAATGCATGTCCGGATTCCTCCTTTGAAATATGGAAGGACGAAATGCGGATTGGGTTATACTGCTCCTACTCCTTTCATCAACATTATCCATGAAGATCCTGAGTCTGACGAAGATAAGAGATCTGATTCTTTTAGTACTACTTCTTGGGATTCCGATACGAGTATCGGTGACTTCTATTGCAACCTTCTGTCTTCCAACATGGTTTCCATTGACCATTCTGAAGAAAGTGATGAAGACGAAGAAGAGTTTGAAATCTCACCTGAATCAGAACAGTGGGCCCAAAGATTAGATAATCAATGGGAGTTCCGTTTCGAGCAAAAAGAACCTCCGACTGAAGATAAACTTGTTCAAATAGATGTTGGTGAAGAGGGATCTCCCAAACCAATATTCATCAGTGAAAGTCTTTCAGAAACTGATAAGAAAGACATGATCAAACTCATTCGTGATTACATCGATGTCTTTGCTTGGAGTTATGAAGATATGCCAGGGCTTGATCCTCAAATTGTAACTCACAAGCTCAACATCTTGCCGAATGCTAAACCGGTCAAACAACAACAGCGACAATTTTGTCCAGACATCATGGATGCAATTGAAGCTGAAGTCAATAAACTCATTACCTCTGGGTTTATTAGAGAAGAACAACATCCCGATTGGGTGGCTAATATTGTTCATGTTCTTAAAAAGACTGGCAAGATCAGAGTTTGTATAGACTTCCGCGATCTCAATGCGGTATGTCCTAAAGACGAATTCCCTCTACCAATCACTGATGTCATGGTTGATAATACCTGTGGATTTGAACGAATGTCATTCATGGACGGGTATTCTGGGTACAATCAGATCAAAATGTTTCTAGAGGACGAGAAGCACACTTCTTTCAGAACGCCGATTGGTACATGTTGTTATACAGTTATGCCATTCGGTCTCAAGAATGTAGGAGCAACTTATCAACGAGCTATGAGCACTATATTCCGTGAATATTTGCGGAAAACAGTCGAATGCTATATTGATGATATTGCATTCAAAAGTCGACAAAAGGAGGATCATATCCAAGATTTGAAGACTATATTTGATCTAATGCGTAAGCATCAATTAAAGATGAACCCTACTAAGTCCTTCTTAGACGTCTCTAGTGGTAAATTTCTCGGCTTCGTCATCACCTCTAAAGGTATACACGTGGATCCCGAGAAGTTCAAAGCCATCCAAGAGATGCGTCCTCCACGCACCTTAAAAGAGCTACGAGGATTTCAAGGAAGAACCGCTTATATCAGGAGATTCATCTCTAATTTATCAGGACGCTGCAGATCATTCAACAAACTTATGAAGAAAGGTGTCTCTTTTGTCTGGAATAATGAATGTCAGAAAGCATTCGATGATAAAACAATATCTGATGAGCCCTCTAGTATTGGTACCTCCCATCTCAGGAATACCGTTCCTCCTCTATACTCGAGCAATGAGTCATTCATTGGGTGCATTACTCGCTCAAAAGAATCAAAATGGCCATGAACAAGCCATTTATTATCTCAGCCGCACTATGACCGGAGCTGAACCTCGATATTCACCGGTTGAAAAAGAATGTCTAGCCCTGATGTTTGCTGTCCAAAAGATACGTCATTATATCATTGGCCAGACTATTCATGTCATCTCCAAGATCAATCCTATACGGATCATGATGAAGAAACCTAGTGTTTTGAATTCTCGATTGGCTAATTGGGGAATCCTACTTGCTCAGTATGACATACACTATATTCCTCAGAAATCAGTCAAAGGACAAGCTTTAGCTGATTTTCTGGCTGCTCACTCAATTCTAAAAAATTCAAAACTCTATGATGAAATCCCAGATGAAGTCCTAGATTCAAATCAAATTGTTGAAGAAGATCCTACTTGGCGTCTATTCTTTGATGGAGCATCAAGAATTGGTCCTAATGGCGATATTGTTGCTGGAGTTGGAATTGTTCTTGTATCGCCAGAAGGTCTTGCCATCCAAAGAGCTTATTCTCTCGATCAGCCATGTTCAAACAATGTAGCTGAGTACAATGTATTGCTTATTGGTCTTCAACTCGCTAAACATCTGAATATTTAACATTTGGAGGCGTATGGAGACTCTAAACTTATTGTCAATCAGATCAGGGGTACTTATGAAGTTCGCCATCAAGATCTAGTTCCTTATCATAGAGCGGCCATATCTATGGCCTCATCATTTAAGGAATTCTTCATTGAACATGTTAGGCGAGCATGTAACACAGAAGCTGATGCTCTTGCTAATCTTACAGCGGTGCTGGCTATCCCAATCAGACGGCAACAAATGATTGTTGTTCGTAATCGAGAGTTATTTCATCTTAAAAATAACCTGACTCTAGGACTTCCAGTTGACATTGAAGAATCAACATCTTATGACGTCAATACTACAAGAGGATTTGGATTCAGTCGTAAATCGATATCATCTTCATCCGATTCCAGCATGGAATTCATCTTCAGTAACTCAACCGAGAATCAGAATACGGATAAAGATTGGAGACTTCCTTTCTTAAATCTCGTATTATATAATATTCTTCCGGATGATCCGAGTGAGGCAGCATCTATCAGACGACGATCACTCAGATTCTATTACAATCATACAACAAAGACCTTATATCGTCGAGCTTATGATGGCTTACTCCTTCGGTGCATTGCCGGTAATGAAGCCCAACAAGTTATTCGTGAAGCACATGATGGAATTTGTGGAGCGCATCAACCTGGGCCAAAACTTCAAGACCGTATTCGACGGATGGGTTATTATTGGCCAACTATGGTATCAGATGCCATTGAATATGCAAGGAAATGCAAAGCTTGCCAAATCCATGCAGATTTTATACATCAACCTTCAGAATTTCTACATCCGACGGCAGCATCATGGCCCTTCGAAGCTTGGGGCATGGACATTGTTTGCCCGATCAATCCACCGTCATCTAAAGGTCATCGGTTCATTCTCGCAATAACTGATTACTTCTCCAAATGGGCCGAAGCCATTCCTTTATCGGAAGTTAAGACGTCTAATGTCATCAGCTTTATTAAGCACCACGTCATCTACAGATTTGGTGTTCCTCGACGCATTGTTCATGATAACGGACCACAGTTCGTCAGCCAGAAATTTATTCGATTCTGTGATGATCACCAGATCAATAATGTTGCTTCTACCGCATATAATCCAGCAGCTAACGGATTAGCAGAAGCTTTCAACAAGACTATCATCAAACTCCTAAAGAAGTTTGTCTCCACTAACAAACGTAATTGGAGTGACAAGCTCGGGGAATGTTTGTGGGCTTATCGCACTACAGTCCGTAATGCTACTAAGTGTACACCTTTCTCTCTGGTGTACGGATCTGAGGCTGTTCTCCCATTAGAGATTCAAATTCCTTCTTTAAGGATAGCAATCGCTAATGAACTTACCTCAGAAAATAATGATCGTCTTCGACTTCAAGAATTGGAGGCTCTGGATGAAAAGCGGTTATCTGCTCAACAGAATATTGAATTCTATCAAGCCAGAATTTCAAGGGCTTTTAACAAGAAAGTCAGAATTCGAACATTTCAGAAAGGAGAACTTGTGCTTACTGTCAGACGCCCGATGACTATGACACACATGAGTAAGGGCAAGTTTGATGCAAAATGGGAAGGTCCATTCATTGTCAATAAGATCTTTTCTAATGGGGCTTATCAACTCACTACTCTAGATGGTAAAGCCACTATAATGCCCATCAACGGCAAATTCTTGAAGAAGTACTACGTCTAATATTTCTATCAAGATTGTCCTCCCATCACTCTCCAGCTGTTTCATTGTTCTTTCCGAAGAATCATTCTGATATCTATTATCCCCAGTGGAGATAGGTATTCTACTTTGTATCGTTTTCTCAACAAATTTGATATCCAGAAAATCATGTCCATATTACCTCTGAATTTTCTATCTCAATATCATATTTATGAAAATGATATTTAGTCTTTCTGATTTCTGAGTCAAAAGATCAATGAATAAAGGCAAAAATATAAAGTGGGAAGGATATATCGTAAAACAAAGTTTCCTTAAACGGAGTTTATTTGAGACAAATTCCTCAAGAAAAAGAGTACATCATCATGGAAGATTACGGTAATCCCTTTCATATTTGGGACGAGGACCACATACATAATCAGCAAAAGAATTGAGTACATCTTTTCCTGACCGCACCAAGAATTGACAGGCAGCCAGCCTCATTGCTTCTTCTTCTTCGGTTTCTCCTGGTTCGACCAGGAAGTCCAGGATATCTTTTGGCGGCTTGGGAGTAGACGAGCTTTCGCCCATTTCCTTCTTCTGCGGAGGTGGATGTTCTTTAACACCTTCAGTAGCTTCAAGGGCGACTTCAGCCTTCTTTATATTCTCTTCAGAAGACATTGTGGATAAAATGCGATCCTTCTACTCAAATATATGCTCTATTTATAGGCATATGGTTACAAGGATCGAAGGGACGTATTCTTTCCCGATATTCAGTTCATCCATTCATTTCTCACATTCATCCGACGTTTCACATGTTCATTAATACTTGACGGTTCGTCCGTTCATTTATTACATTCACTCGACAGTTCATCTGTTCATCATTTCCTAACGGTTCATCCGTTCATAATCTTCTATCAATTTATTAAGCGGGGATTCGTTATTTATCATGTTTTCATAACCTCTGAATCAATTCCGAATCTGCTTACCCATTTGTCATGTTTTGACCTCTGCATAGAAATCAATCTATTTTCTTTCGAGTTCCTATATATTATCACGTCCATAATACCTCTGATAATATCATATACTCTAAAAACAGAAAAGATGATTTTATTATCTATCATGTCCACAATTCATCCACAAATACAAATCATCGAACATAGAAGAAGTGTCATTTCCATTCCCATTTTACCACAAAAAGTCTATTACATTTTCTTAGACTTTCTTACAAATCATAATGGAAATCTATTACAAATCTTGGATTTTCATTCTACACCACAACGATAACCTAATAGAGATCTATCTTCTTCTTTGGATCTTCTCCGTCGGACCTTCTCCGTCAGGTTCGTTGTTAGTTGCAATTCCTGACTGTCTGGGTCTCAGTCACGACCAGATCAGCAGGAATCAAACTCTGGTCTTCTCTCTCAGACGAGAGGAGAACCACAGAGTATGGCAGCCCGACGGCGTGTTGCTGCTAATACAGCTCGTGGAGGAACGGCGGCACCTCAAGCAGGTAGGAATATATCCAGCATTGGGATACGATTCCTAGTTCTGCCGTCAGAGGAACTCTATTACCCGATTTCTCGGTAGTAGAGTTAACTCCACCATCCAACTCTCGTGTATAAAGGCTCTTCCTACCATCTAAGGAAGACCCTTCTATCTCACGAAGAGTTCTGAGTTGTCTGATTTACGCGTCAAAAGCGTATGAGCTCCCTGATGTGGGTGTCTGAAGAACATTGTCCACAGCATCCACATCACCAATGCCAGTTCTGAAGAAGGTTTTCAGCCAAAATTCTGCAAGAAACAGTAAAGAAAAATCAGCCAACAGAAACTGGCCAAGCAAAGACAGATGCATTCTGTTCATTTCAGGAAGATGAATTTGTCTTTAGCAAACAAAAAATTCGATGCGTGTATATTGAACTTACCGCTGAGTTTGCTGCTAAGGATTGACAGATCCATGTCTGGTAGCGTGCACAGAGATTTGACATCAGACAACATGGCTTTCCTATTTTTTTCTCACAGAAAATTCATTCTCAGAAGAGAGGAAGAAGAATAAGAAGATGAGTTTGCGTGGGGTTCATCCATCTATTTAAAGGGTCAAGTGCAGGTCTATTCTTGGAAAAGATCCGCATAAATAGCACTCGTAAATTATGGAATGAGTGTCACGTGTACTTCGGGAGACCGTGCAACATTGGAAACAGTCAAAGTGTGCTAATTAATATTCTTCATTAAAAGGCACGCAGATCAAACACAAAAGTTGTACTTCATTCTTTAAACAGGCACTGATGGCCTTACAAAAAGACAAAAAAGTACAACAAAAGCGTAGAAAGTTACGCTCTATTTTCCAGAGCGGCTAAGTTTGATGCCTAACTCCTCTACGCTCTTAACTCCCAGGCGATGCAACAGAGTCTCGAGCATTTCACGCTTCTCTATAAGGCTCCGCCCATCAGAAGAAGACGAGCCATCCAATCCAAAGTAGCTCAAGAGATTCTTGGCTAACTGCGTGGCATCGTCCTTGAGCTCGATGACGACATGTTCGGGTTCTTTGCCCCCAAAAGTGGGGTCACCATGGAAACAAAAGCCCAACTTGCGTGCTTCCTCTTCGGCTGCTTCCTTTGGGGTCATATTTTCGAGAGATGAATGTCAAAACTGAGAATCTCTTCCTGTTTATATAACAGATCTCGTCGACAGTTCATATTCCACCATAAATTGGACGCAATCAGTCTCGAAGAACGAAGAGTCATTATGACATTTAATAAGTTCATTTGGATGTTTTCAAAGAACTTCGAAGTCTTTTCGACTTTCGAAAAATTTTAGAGTCATCTCAGCGTGACTTTAACTCATTTCATCATCTCTATTGTCAAAGTATTTTGAAAATATTTTATCATTTTTTGAAAACTTTGAAGGGGGTTTTGTAGGCCTCAAAAATAAAGTCACGCTGAGTTGATCAGAACAAGTCACGCAGAGTGATCCGAGAAGCAGCACAAAAGATACGCTGAGTTCTGCCTGGCCATCTCCTTTAAAAGTCACGCAGAGACAGCTCAGCCATACGTCAGAATCATAATGACTGACAACACAACAGTCGAGAAACGTCTCCTCGTATGCCACGTATGCACAGAACTCGAGAGATCATCGCCGTCTTTTGCGTGATTTTCGAAATCTTCCTTAGCAAGACTCACTCTTCACCAAGTTGGCGTGACTTTGGGTCTTATCTTCATTTAATGCGGCTGACAATATAATCAATGTCAGAGATTTTGTGTCAGACGAAGCGTGCCAAATCAAGATAGCTGGCGGTTTGCGTGGATTCTGAACCTTCTCCTTCCTCAAGTTTGCGTAGATTTTTAAGTTATTCTTCTCAAAGCCTGCGTGAATTCTGAAGTTTTCTTCTTCAAAGCTTGCGTGGATTTCGCCTTCAACGAGTCTGCGTCAACAAAACTGCGTAGATTTTTGCCTTCAGCAAGATAGCGTGGATTTTATTTCAACTGGAGTACGTGGCAGCCATGCCACCGATCTCTCTCTCGCGTGCCCAGTAACTTGCACATGACCCATGCATTGATGCTATGTGTCCAACAGTTACGGGCCACGTCCAGTAACTACTCACTAACCCTACGTGTATTTAGAGTCTGCGTGACTTTTCAAATGCACCAGTGGTAATGTAGTTATCTTTTCAGTTACTGTTTTGACTCTATAAATAGAGTTCTTTTTCTCATTCATTGTACAGATACATTGATATCTACTGTCAAAATTTTGAGAGCTTTTCTTCTTCGCATAGTCCAAGGGATAAAGCGATTGTCTTCTAGATCGGATTCCTACAGTTGTAATTTTCCCAGAAACACAACAAATAAAGAGAATTTCTTTATGGAAAACACTTCCGAATCCGAACCAGAGGAGAACATTCCCACATACCCCGACGACTTCTCACTACATGGGTATGATTCGGAGGGTGCTTCCTCCACCACTCCGTCCATCTCTCCTCATGTGAAGACGGTATTTATGACAGACAGCAGCCAAGGTGGTTCTGGCGATCGCCAACGCATCGACACTCTCGAAGCCATATTGCTTGCCTTGGTTAAGTCTGTGGACGAGATCAAAATGGCCCTTCCAACTCTGCAAGGAGGGACACCTTGCCAAACAAGCGCGGGTCCTGCGGTCAATGCGGACTCAAATTCGGCGGCACCGAACCCGGGCAACAATCCTCCTGAAACAACGGCCCCCATCGCCGTGGACGAAGCCCGCAAAGCGAAAAGAGAGGTCCAAGAGCTCCGAGCCATGTTTCACGCTCGAGAAAATTCTCAAGACCTCAGAATACGGCAACCATACCCTGCTGCATGGAGGGATGTCCCCTTCCCGCCAAGATATAAGTCATTCAATATCAATCCTTATGATGGCAAGACCTTAGCAAGTCGGTATATCACTTACTTCGAGGTTACCACCGACCATCTGCCCCATGACGATGCTATTCTCACACGATTATTCATCGGGGCGTTGGAAGGGGTCGCCTTCGATTGGTATCGCAACCTGCCAGACAACTGCATCCACTTCTTCGCCGGCTTCAAGCGCATGTTCTTGGAGAGATTCTACGAAGTAGGGCAGGACATCACAATGTCCACCCTCATGGACGTCGTCCAAGGGGAGAAAGAGCTGACAAAAAACTATATCGAGCGGTTTTGCCAAACCGCAATGAAGCTGCCATCTGGAAATCTCGATTCCTCCTTGATCGAAATTTGCTAAAAGAGATTGCTTCCAACAATCAGTCTCTGGTTGGGCGAAAGTCAATTCAAGGACTGGAAGACGTTCATCATCAGTGCCACAAGCGTCGAAGAACGATTGAAGAAGGCTCGCCAATTGGGACTGCACATCTCGGACGGAGAGAACAAGGGCAAGCGTCCTAACACCAACAACGACAATGGGGGTAGTCCCTGCAACAATCGAGACAGCAGAGGTAAGCAGGCTATGGTGGCCGACACAGCACAGAAACCTGAGTCAAAGCCGGCAGACAAACAATGGCCACAAATCACATACTCCTTCGAAGACGGTCACGTCAAGCCCATCTTGGACATGCTCATACAAGGAGACAGAATTCAGCTTCCTCCACCAAGACGGGAATCGCGGCAGGCAGACATAGAGAACCCAAACTACTGCCATTACCACCGCTACGTTCACCATGCCACACACGACTGCTACCAACTAAAACGGTACATCCAAAACCTCATCGATTCGAACGCTCTGGCCATCGATTTCGAAGAGGTAACAGTCGCAGCCAATATGGTGTCAGTATAATTCGGCAGCTTCCCTCTGACAGAAACTCAAGACGGCGTGGTCCCCATATAGGAGCGTAAAAAGTGCTTCATAAGAATGAGTCAAAGAGATGGATCATTCCATTCAAATTGATCCACTTTATGCCAAAGAGAGGCTAATCACTTTATGCCTAAAGCAGGCCAATCATTTTACGCCCGGGTCAAAGCTAATGGTTTTACGCCTAAGACAGGCTAGCCATTTTTACGCTGGACAAAGCTGTCAAGTCTTGTATTTAATGCAAAGTCTGACATGAAGATTTAATGATGGCGTATATCTCAGAAATCGAAGAGATTTGTTTTACACAGAGACCAATTTGTCGTTTAGTATGTGGACTGAGCTATTTTTACGCTCATAATATAGCTTCTTTTATGCACGGAGACTATACGAGTTTTTACGCTCAAAAGTTGACGTGTGCGTAAGGTTTATTTGAGCTACTTTTACGCTCAAGGTTATTTAACAACCACTTTATGCGAGAAGTCCATGTCAGGCTATTTTACGCCTAGTCTACTACTTTACGCTCAGGGTATATTTGGGTTGTTTTTATGCCCTATTCTTCTTCACCAATTCAGAACGTGGTTTGCCTACATGGCTTTCATGGCACATATCTCGAAGAACGTGTGTACGTGCATCATATTCTTACTGAAATGATGGGACACGTGTCAACGTATGCAGAGGATGACTCCAATCATGGATGGCAGTTGTTAGCGTAAAGACGGAACTTTTGCTGAGTTTTTACGCACAAGAGCCCAAGTCTATAAATAGACTAATTTTTTTTATATAACGGGGACAGAGAGAAAGGAGAGAATACATAGAGATTAGAGCCCAGAGACTTTGATTTTTCGGAGCATTCTTCTTCAACTTTTCTTCCAGAACAGGGTGAAGCAAAGCAGGAAAGCATTCGGCCTCGCCATCAGTGCCCAAGTGCGTCGATACCTTTCTGGTGACTTAGTTCTTCTATTTGTTCATCTTCTAACAGTGATCTTCATCATCATCGTATGGTCCAAAGAACAAAGTAATCATTTACAAATCAGACTTCCATAGCAATACTTCCCAGAATTAAATTTGTACTTCTTGTACTTTTTCTCGTTTTATTTTCAAAATCCGATTTCCAGGCATTTTGTTAAGTGAAACACCCCATCCCTCTGGCGACAATGGAGATTGCTAATCTTCCACCTCTCCGAGATTAGGCTGCTGGTCTAGTACCCCTCACCATATCACGAGGGGAGGTCATGTGGGTCCATCCAGAATTGGTATCAGAAGGGACTCAGTCCACACCATCTTCCATTTGCAAGAAGAAGAGTGGAAAAGTCAGGTCCTACCGCACAATCTCGACAGATATCGAAGAAGCTACAGCCGTAGTCACGCGGTCTGGGGCACAATCCCAACCTGTGGCTGACAACCCGGCTGAAGATCATCAGCCCGCTACAGCTGATGCTCCGGGACCGGCTCAGCCTCCGACGACCGACAAGCCTAGGCCGAGGGAGACTCGCTTTTGACAAATTCCTCCGAAAAGAGGCATCACAAGGGCTGGAGAAGCCCTACAACTTCAACATCTTAGCGCAATTGGCCAACACATCGGCCAAGTTGTCATTATACGAGCTTCTGAGACTCTCCAAGGATGTTCGTACGGCTTTGAGCGATGCACTCCAAAATGCCGACGCATACCTGGCTCAGGTCAACCTCACGGGAGAAAACCCGCCTGCAGATCTCCAAGACAGCGCCTACATGGGAGCGATGCCCAACATTGTCTTCACTCCGCAGGACATGCTCATCAAAACCAACCTGCACGATCGTCCATTATACTACACTGGATATATCGGCGAAGTAAAAGTGGATCGGATGCACATCGATCCTAGCTCTTCCATAAGCATTATCTCGAAGGGTCTGCTACATCATCTCCGAATTCCAATGCATCGCCTGACGCCTACAAGCACCGCCATCAGCGGTTTCAATTCGGGCAGAAGCTACCCAATTGGAAAGATTCGTTTGAAGTGTCAAATTGGCGATCTCCAATCAGAAGTCACTTGCTACGTCATAGATGCAGATACTTCTTACAACATCCTCTTGGGGCGCCCGTGGATACACGATTATATGATCGTACCTTCCATGCTGCACCTGTGCTTCAAATATGTCGACAAACACAGCTTCGTGAGGACGGAATTTGCTGATATCGATCCCTTCAAGGGGGTCGAATCCTACTACTCAGACTCCTGTCTGTACGAAAAATCGAAGAAACATCTTGGTGAAGGAGATGTGCAAGCTCGTACCGAGACAGCCACAGGATCAGAAAAACCTCTGACGTCTACCTCCAAGCTCGCAAACCTGGCAAGTCTGCACCCCTTACCGCCACTCTGCGTAAAGACGCAATCAGCCTCTTGGCACACGAAGAGCAAATGATAATCCGGCTGCCAAGGTCCGGCCAAATGCCAAGACCCTCAACGGAGCCACTGACAATCAGGCTGCCAAGAGCCGGCCAATCGCAAACGAATAAGCTCAATCCCTCCGACAAGCCAATGACGATACGCCTTCCCAAGAAGGGTCGCCACCCTGATGCAAGGCCTGGAACTTCTAGCAAACCAACCACTCCCCGTCCAGCATCGAGCACCAGACTGGGGGTCGTTAGTCTGCCAACAACTCCACGCTCTGCTCCACCAGCTGAACCTCTGACGATCAAGCTGCCCAGGTCGTCCTCTCAGTCTTTATTTATGCAGGAGGTAGCCGAAGAGGAACCGGAGCTAGCCAAGTATGTGGCTGCCCACACTGATGTTCCCTCCGCAGATGATGTAATCCCCCTAGAAAAGATACCTTATTTCATCAATAAAGGGCTATCTTTGAACTACCTCGAGCTTAATAAGCTTTGTACAATGTATGCTATGGAACACGGTATAGGCACTCACCTGCACACACAGGTGAAAAATATGTACACCGCGATCCAGCTTACCCCAGTAGAAGACGCTTACCGCATAATCGAGGGAGGGAACCATCCAATCATCTTCGGCCGGAAGGACGATCTGCATCCCATCACCATAGAAGAAGTCGACCTTGGGCCAGATGCCGGGAGACTGCCTCTGTATCTTTATAGCCCCCAATCCAAATATCTCATGCAGAAACAGGGGTATGATCTGGAGACGACGCCAGGCTTGAACTACGGTACTGGACGACGATTACCTTTGAAGCTACCGGTCCCGGCTGGCAAACCACGGGACTACTATAGCAAAACTCGGTGTAGATTAGGGTATATTACACCTACGACGACCCCTGGGAGTTCAGATGAAGAATGTGACTGGCATTCACATTCGACCGGGTCACCAACTTCTGACTCTGATACCAGCATCGAAGACATATTCAGACAAGTCCTGTCAGTCAACATGGCATTCGCCGACGCTTATGAAGAAGACGAAGATATCCCTGAAATCCTCGAGTTAGAGCCGTGGGCCTAACAGTTGGATGCACAATGGGAAAAGCAGGTCGAACTGAGAGAACATCCTACTGAAGATGAGGTTATACAGGTCGACCTCGACAGCGAATCTTCTCCAAAACCAATCTTCGTCAGTAAAAGCCTAAACAGACGAAGAGCGAGAATCGCTGCTGGAACTTGTCAAAGAATACAATGATGTGTTCGCCTGGAGCTATAAAGACATGCCGGGGTTAAATCCCGATATTGCTCTTCACAAACTCAATATTCGGCCGGATGCAAAGCCAGTCAAGCAACAACAGCGACGCTTCCGCCCGGGCATCATTGTCATGACCCGTACACGCTATAAGGGCACGTGTACGTAACAACGCCCAGCCCTCACCGTAAAAACGGTATGGAACGCTGTAGGTTTTCTACTCTAACAACAGTTTATATATAATATCAAAACCTGTCGAGAATATGGTCAACTCCGAACGGAGGACAAGCAATGATAATATATGAATACTCAATCACAATTCTAAGATAAGCAAAGACTGAAAGATTAAGACAACAAGACTATAAAATATAACATGTCGAGTCCAAACACAAATAATATACAAGTCTAAGTCCCAGTCTCTAATACAATCCAAAATATAATATAATAACATAAGTAGCAAGCTGGAGACAAGGTCCTGCCCAAAATGTCTAGTCTAACTAAACTAAGCTAGAGGCTCGTCGGGCGGAGCTAAGCCCTGCTGAACCAAGGTCTCCAAGTCTACGCCCACTACGTCAACGGGACCGTAGTAGGTAGAAAAATCCTCCTCGCCACAATCTGTAAAATTTTGTCAACATATCCAGTCAGGATGGAACGAGCACAAATCTCAATAATAGTTCTAGTTAGACGATATTGAAAATATAGCAGTAAATAGAGAGAATCTATGAGGTAAATAATGTGTACATGAATCATGGTAAGGCATGTCAAGACTGTAATCTAAATATAAGAATAGGAAAAACAGTATAAATCATATACAAAAATCTGGAACTATATCTATGTGAGTTTAGTATTAGTTTCAACATGTGATCGGCTTAGAACTTGATACAATGTTTGGCCTGGCTAATCATACGTGAGTGTATGATTAACACTATACAATGATGATACAATATAATACTGTAGGGTATTGATCACATATCTATGCTAACACCCCCATCCCTGACTAATATAGTGGATCCAGTCATTGACACGTCATGAAACATATTCTCTAAGGAGGTCGCGAGCCTACGCAGGAATCGTATCTATACAATGAACAATAAACAATGAAGACTTGCCCAGTGTATACCATATATAAGAGGAATAACATCTTATGACGGGATCCAGACAAATATCAATCCGTGTGAACAATGTGTCTAGAGAACAAGGATAATCTACACTAAATACTAGAAATAAAGACGATATCATAAAACAGAAATATTATCAGAGAATGTACTCGTCTGTACTGTGATGGATAAGTCGACTGAGTCCAAGATCAGTGCGTCGAGGACCTATAGATGGAATACTGTATCAATATAATGGTTTGGAAGTGAAATTAAGTCATACTGAGTCAAAATAGGTCAAGACACGTCAAACTAAGTCAGTCTAGGTCAAACTAGATGGTACAGGGTTAATCTAAGTCATATTAGGCCTAACAAAGTTATACTAGGTCAAGACAGGTCTAGTTAGGTCTACCTTGGTCATAGGAGGACATTGGAAGTCAATCTGAATCAAACTAGGTCGAAAGTTGACTTACCGTTGACTTTTGGTCATCGGGTCAACTCTGGTCAACTCTAGGTCAACCCTAGGTCAATGGTGACTAATGGTTGACTTTGGTCAACTCCTCAAGTTTAATGGAATTTGGGACTAAATTGGGTAAAGTGTTGACCCATAGTTGACTTTTGGTCTAAAAAGTCAACCGTGGTCAACCGAGGTCAAGACTAGGTCTAGGCGACTATTTCTAATCATTACCAACCTCTACAACCCATATCCAAGTCCATCTTGGACTTCGAAACTCAAATCTTGGCCGTAGGCCAATATCCTAATTTACCCTTTTCTAAGGTAAATTTCTAGCCTAGGTGAATATCAAGTTAGCCTACCTACGCTTGGTATTTTGACCCGTGCTCCCTAGGGTTGTGAGATACTAGCCTATACATATATTACCTATCAAGATACCTAGGTAAAGTGGACGTCTAGTCCATCTTACGGCCTATGCCGGTATCTTGAATATCTCAAGATACGCAATTGTACGACGTAATACCGGCGCCCTACAACCCCGATTTCAACTCGGGAGCCTACCCGCAAAATCTAATTCACGTATTCTAGGTCTCCTCCAAGTTTCATCTCATTTCGACACTCGGAGCTCCGTTTCACCCTCTAACTCAAAATCCTCCAAATTGTATTCCTACACTTCTACTTCTCATTCTAATTTCTATCCTTCTAACTCTCTTCTCCTAATTCTTTCTATTCTTCTTCTTCTAATCCTATTTTCCTTTCCCTCATTCTCTTCTAATCCTCTTCTCATTTTTCTTCTCAACTCTTCTTCTAACTCTTTCTTCTAACTTCTTACTTTTCTAATCCACTAACTTCTTCTAATCTTTCCTCTTCTCATTCTCTCCTCTAATTCTTCTTTATAACTAACTTATTATCTATCCATATATATATATATATATATATATATATATTTTATATATATATATATATATATATATATATATATATATATATATATATATATATACGTATATATCTACATAAGGGGGGTTTATAGGGGTTAAATGGGGGGTTTTAAGGGGGCTAAAGGGGGGGGACTGCTCTGCAGCTGCTGCCACTGCCTTGTTGCTGCTGCAGCTGCTGCTAGCTGCTGCTCCTACTGCTGCATACTGCTGCTACAGTTGCTCCTCTTTCCCCTCTCTTCATCTCTTCTACTTCTCCTCCTACTCTTCTCTTTATATATATATATATATATATATATATATATATATATATATATATATATATATATATATATATATATATATATATATATATATATATATATATATATACACCTATCTAGATATCTATATATCTATCTATCTATATATCCTTATATCTATCTATCTATATATCTAACTATCTAACCATCTATCTATATATATATATTCACATACATATCCATATCTATATGTAAATACACACACACACATACACATTTATATAGACACACACACACACTCTCTCACACAAGCACTCACATACTCTCACAAACACACACACACACTCTCACAACACAAACACACACCACCACTCTCACAAACACACACACACCACCACTCTCACACAAACACACACACTCTCACAAACACACACACACACTCACAAACCACTACCACTCTCTCACATAACACCATTCTCTCACACAACACCACTCTCTCATGACACTCATTCTCATACACCATCACCACTACCATTCTCCTACACACACACAAATACATATATATATATATATATATATATATATGTAAAATATATATATATATATATATATATATTTTACATATATATATATATATATATATATATATATATATATATATATATATATATATATATATATATATATATACCATTCTATATATAAAAACCCCTAATTAATCCTTAACCTAGATTTCTAGGAAAACCTACAAATTCTAGGGCAAAGTGTGGAGAATCATCTCCTCTACAATAATTGTGAAGGGAATAAATGCTAAAGAGGAATAAATGATGAATTTATGGCATACTTAGATTAGGTTTTGCTTGAGGAAGAAAAGAGCTTGGAAAGAAAGAAAGAAAGAAATTTGAGAGAGAGAGAGTGTTTGCTTTGTTGTGAAGAAAAGGGGGTGGGTTCTTCTTGTGGCCGGCCATGGTGGGGGGGGGGGGGATATTGGGTTTGGGTGGTGATCCAATAAACCCCCAAACCCAATAGACTTAGTTTGGGTTCGGTTTGTTTCGGTTTGATTCGGTTTGTTTCTAATTAACTAATTAAGCCTCTAAAAAGACTAATTAAGCCATGGAAGTTGGGTTTATGGTTTCTAACCTAATTAGGATGGTATGTGGGCTAAGTCCAGCTAGTATGTGGGTCCTACTAGTGTCCAGGCTACCCGGGTCTCCAACTTAAGTCCGTATTGGGTAAAATTCAAACCAAACCAAATAAATCCCTAAAAATCATATAAAATCAAATAAAATTCCTAAAAATTATAAAACTTGAAAAATGATGAAAATATCCCTAATTCAAAAACTGGGGGTGAAAAATCTACCCTCATTAAAAAATTTCGTTCTCGAAATTCAAACGGTCGTACTCTTCTCTAAGTCAAGCACCCAACAATCAAGGTCTACTAAATTTTATCCTAAGTTATATAACATGTAATCCAGGAAATCAGAACACATGCATGGTTTTAAATCTCTACAGTATCATGTTATTGCAGTCTTCATTGGGGTTTTCTATTTAATCTAGCATGATCATCACATATGCAAACTAAAGGTACTAAGAAAGCAATCATCAATCAATGGGCGGAAAGAATGGGTAAAAGAAAGAGCAAGACCCTACCTCCTAGTCCAATGCCTGTGGGATCCTCAACTGTCATCGCAAAAGCCCTGTCCTGGCGGAGTATATCCCGCTGCTGGTGGAAGGCGTGATGCGGTGCCATAGGTGGCCTACCATGTGCTCCCTGAGCTGCACGGCGATGGTTCGAAGGGCATTCCCTCGCCTGATGTCCCTCGGTGCCACAGTATAGGCACACACCCAAACGTCTCCTGCAAACCTCCCAGAGATGTTCGGACCTCTTGCAGTAGTGGCAAGTAGGTGCCTGCTGCGTCGGTCCCTGCTGCTGCTGGGGCACCTGCTGAACTGGTGCCCTAATCGGAGCAGAAATCTGCTGCGAGCATTGCAGAATAGAATGATACTGGAGTTGAGGACGCTTAGCAGCCCCCGCGCTGTTGGTAGTCCCCAAAAATAGATCATAGTCCCTCTTGGGCTTCAGGCCCCACTTCCGCTCTACCTTGCGGGCTTCCGCATAGATCTGGGTATAAGTCTCATAAAAGGAGGGAATGAGGATCTTGATGTCCCAGATCAGCCCCTTCCTGAAACGGCTCGCCCTGATCTCCGGGTCACGAACCATGTACTCCGCGTATCGGCTCAGACGGCCGAACTCTGTGGCGTACTCCTCCACAGATAAACTGCCCTGCTGCAGATCCTAGAACTGCCGCACCAGGTCGATCTTGTCCGTGGGGGAAAAGAACTTCTCCTTGAAGAGGAGCTTGAACTCTTCCCAAGTACGGCCCTCTCCAGCTAGGGCTGGCTCGTTTCTGAACCAGGTGCGTACAATATCTAGCAACTGCAAACCTACCGCCTCGACCTTCAGGTCGTCTGCCAGGCAGGAGGCCCTCATCTGCCGCTCGATATCCTCGAGCCAATCATCTGCATAGACCACACCCTCGGTCCCGCTAAAGTCACGGGGCCCGAGCTTCTTGAAGTCCTGGATATCTCCGTACCTAGTACGCGTCCCCGGATACGGAGCCCTCTGCTCCACGGCTGCAAGGGCCAACTGATGGGCATCCTCCATGCCCTGACGCATCGCGTCTGTCTGCCTCTGCTGAGCCTCGGCCTGGGCTCTCTGAGTCTCCAGCATCTGCTGGAGGAAGGTAAGCATCTGCCCTATATTTGTAGGCAAAGGAGGTGAAGGTGGAAGTATGTCTGCAACCAGTGAAGGAATCCGCTGCGCAGCAGGAGGAATAGCGCCCGCATCAACCACTGGTTCTGCGGCCGGAAAAGTCGTAGCAACCCCAGGGTCAGCCCTCGTAACCAGCGGAGGAGCGCCCGCAAGAGCTGCTGCTGCTGACACTCCGACTACAGCAGGAGTGTCCGGATCAGGTCCGCGAGTCATAGCAGACCTCTCCGCGTCCGCGGACTCAGGATGCTGGGACCTGGTCTGCACCATCCTGAAGACAGATTGAAAGAAGATATCAATATGGCACAAGAAGGATTATATCAAAGGAGGACAGCTAGAAAACAGTAAATCAATATCAAAGACGGTAAGCAAGATAAGCAAGGAAAGATCCTACTGTGATTGAGTACTCTTAGCCTATAGCCTATATCTTCTAAAATAATAGCAGGCTCGTAGTAGCACTCTAAGTCGAGCACCACTACGACATCGCACTAATTGTGACTTCTGACCTGCGTGGGCCACCACTAAAATGTGTCACGACCCGCACCCGCTATAAGGGCACGTGTACGTAACAATGCCCCGCCCTCACCGTAAAAACGGTATCGAACGCTATAGGTTTTCTACTCTAACAACAGTTTATATATAATATCAAAACCTGTCGAGAATATGGTCAACTCCGAACGGAGGACAAGCAATGATAATATATGAATACTCAATCATAATTCTAAGATAAGCAAAGACTGAAAGATAAAGACAACAAGACTATAAAATATAACCTGTCGAGTCCAAACACAAATAATATACAAGTCTAAGTCCCAGTCTCTAATACAATCCAAAATATAATATAATAACATAAGTAGCAAGCTGGAGACAAGGTCCAGTCCAAAATGTCTAGTCTAACTAAACTAAGCTAGGGGCTCGTCGGACGGAGCTAAGCCCTGCTGAACCAAGGTCTCCAAGTCTACGCCCACTACGTCAACCAGACCGTAGTAGGTACGACAATCCTCCTCGCCATAATCTGTAAAATTTTGTCAACATATCCAGTCAGGATGGAACGAGCACAAATCTCAATAATAGTTCTAGTTAGACGATATTGAAAATGTAGCAGTAAATAGAGAGAATCTATGAGGTAAATAATGTGTACATGAATCATGGTAAGCCATGTCAAGACTGTAATCTAAATGTAAGAACAGGAAAAATAGTATAAATCATGTACAAAAATCTGGAACTATATCTATGTGAGTTTAGTATTAGTTTCAACATATGATCGACTTAGAACTTGATACAATGTTTGGCCTGGCTAATCATACGTGAGTGTATGATTAACACTATACAATGATGATACAATATAATAATGTGGGGTATTGATCACATATCTATGCTAACACCCCCATCCCTGACTAATATAGTGGATCCAGTCATGACACGTCATGATACATATTCTCTGAGGAGGTCACGAGCCTACGCAGGAATCGTATCTATACAATGAACAATAAACAATGAAGACTTGCCTAGTGTATACCATATATAAAAGGAATAACATCTTATGACGGGATCCAGACAAATATCAATCCGTGTGAACAATGTGTCAAGAGAACAAGGATAATCTACACTAAATACTAGAAACAAAGACGATATCATAAAACAGAAATATTATCAGAGAATGTACTCACCTGTACTGTGATGGATAAGTCGACTAAGTCCTAGATCAGTGCCTCGAGGACCTATAGATGGAATACTGTATCAATATAATTGTTTGGAAGTGAAATTAAGTCATACTGAGTCAAAATAGGTCAAGACACGTCAAACTAAGTCAGTCTAGGTCAAACAAGGTCAAACTAGATGGTACAGGATTAATCTAAGTCATATTAGGCCTAACAAAGTTATACTAGGTCAAGACAGGTCTAGTTAGGTCTACCTTGGTCATAGGAGGACATTGGAAGTCAATCCGAATTAAACTAGGTCGAAAGTTGACTTACCGTTGACTTTTGGTCATCGGGTCAACTCTGGTCAACTCTAGGTCAACCCTAGGTC